>PVIJ01003872.1:0-87636 GCA_004024925.1 Scalopus aquaticus | reverse complement strand
AAAAGCAAAATAATAACAAACTGAATAATGAGAGTTAAAACCGTTTGTGCTTTGTGAAAGGTTCTGTGAAGAGGATAAAAATCTAAACTACAGATTGGGAGGAAATATTTGATAATCACATATTCAACAAAGAATTAGTATTTAGAATACATAAAGCAGTCTCAAAATACTATATAAAGTAAAAAAAATAGAAATAATTACAAAATGATTCTCAGATATGAAGAAAATTTTACTGATGTGATATAGGAATGGAAATAAGCTCATAAAAATATTCAAGATAATCAGTCACTAGGAAGATGCAAATTGAAACCACACTGTGAGATATCAGTACACACATATGAGGATGACTAAAATGAAAATATAACACAAATGCTGTCAGGTATGCTAAGAAGCAGGACCACTTATACATTGCTGGAAGGAATGTAAAATGGTGCAGCCATTTTGGGAAAATGTATGGTAGTTTCTTACAAAGTAAGAATATGATTATGAAAATACTCAATACTTAGTATTCTTATACATTTATCCCACAAAAATGGAGACTTATTCTCATGCAAAAATCTGGACACAGTTACTATTATCAGCTTTATATTGTAAGAACAAATAAAAATTAAAAAATCCCAAAGTGGAAAACTATCCAAACTTTCTTCAAGGGTGACTGATTAAACAAACTCACCTATCCTTATCATGGAATTTTTGCATAACAATTGAAATGAAAGAACTACTGACACACCTTAGGATCTTAAAGGAATTATGTTGCTTGAAAAGTCAATATCCAAAGATTTCATACTGAATAGTTCTAGTATATAAGAAATTTGAAATGACAAAAATTGTGGAGATTAAGAACTGATCTGTGGTTGTCATGGTTAGGGAAAAGAGGAATGAGGGATGTGGCTGTGAATGTAGGAGGATATCTGGAGGAGCCTCTGATGGGACTGTTCTACATCGTCATTGTAGAAATACCATAAAGGGCCTCCTTGGTGGCACAAGGGGTTAAATCTCAGGACTATGAAGCTATCAGCAGCCACTGCAGCACAAGTTCATTCCCTGGCCAGGGAGCTGACCCACATGGCGCAGCAGACCTCTCCCGTCTCACGCTGCTCCCTTCAGCAGTGCATTTCAGTCGATCTCCGTATTCTGCTCCCCACTCTGTCTCTGGTGGATGCTCTCACCCCCCACACCTCTGGCCTATACCCCAGGTCTTGTGTAGGTAAATCTTAAAATAAAAGAAATATCTATACAAATATATATGTATAAAATTGCATGGGACATATGCATGGAACATATATGTATAAAATTACATTCATACACAGTGAATGTAAAACTGGTGAAATCTGAATAAGGTCAAATTAATTATATCAGTGTCAATTTCCTAGTTGTAATATTGCATTAGAGTGATGCAAAATGTTACTGAAATGGAAACTGGGCATTGGATTAATGTAATGTCTTAATTATTTAATAATATATAAACATATGCATACTAAATTAAAAAGTTTTGTAAGTCAATGTGGTTAAAAACCAAAAATTAAATTGAAAGAATAACAACAAATGGAAAAAAATGATAATACTTATGACCATAGGTTCTTTGCTTCTAAATATTTTTAAAAGTGCTAGAAAATTGGGACAAGATTATGGACAGATAATTCATATTAAGGAAACAGAAAACTCTTAAATACATGAAAATAAACTAATATTTGCTTCTAGTGACACTGATGCAATTCACATTGCAATAAAATGTCTTTACTTGCTATTAGAGTTGCAAGAAAAAATTAATAAGTAAAAAGAATCAAAGGATTTGACAACAAATGACATTGGCAGGAGGTTTGAAGACAAAGGTAATTTTGTGGATTGTAATACAAATGGATATATCACTTTGAGGGCTAATTGGCAATATCTATCAAAATTAAATATTCACTTGCCATTTGACAGAAATTTCACCTTCACAAATTTGCATAGAAAGCATGCTAAATATAACACATTAGCTATAAGTTTAGTATGTAATAAAGGATGACTGGAATCTACATGAGTATTAAAGGTCAGTGATTCAATTAATTATGGCATAACCAAGCATTAGAAGATGTCATTAAGAAAAAGAAGGTACTTCTTTCTATTCTGATGAGGAATAATCACCAAATTACTGTCTTAAAAGAAAATCTCAAGTACATGAGTAGTGTATACAACATATCTGTGATTTTGTATAATTGAATGATACACATGTATGGGTATGTATTTACATAGACACGCAGGTAACACTTGACCAACAAGTAGTTAGAAGCACCGACCAGTCATAAATCTGAGTGTAATTTTTGCCTTCCGCCAGTCTTCATTGCTAACTATCTGCTATTGTCCTTACTAACACAAGCAATTGAAATAACACATAGTTTGTAAATTAAAAGCTGTTAGTTTATAATCTACTTTATTCTTATGATAAAGTAAGCTAAGGAAAAGGGTATTAAAAGCATAAGGAAAAAAATACTTGACAGTAGTGTACTATATCAATACTCCATGTGCATATCATCTATTTACAAGAAAATTTGTGTATATCTCTACAGTTCGTGTATCTATGAATAAACACGTGCACGTACTTGCTTGGACACATTGTTTCTGGAGATTTAATAGTGGCTGCCCTCAGACTGGCAGCACGGGTCTCAGTCAAGACCTTTGTCCAATTTGAAACGGTTACTGTGTTGTAGTTTCATTGCTGATGTGCGCCCCCTAGAGTCTAACATTTGCTGAGTACGTGAGTGAGGCTAAGTAAGCAATATTAGATTTAATGGAATAATATTTCTGTTATTCATCCAAGAGGAGACATTCTTAACTCTGCAACCATTATTCACTCTTATTTGTAGAAAACACATTCTAATACATGACTTTATTTCACCCTCACTTTTTTTTGTAAGTTACACAAAGTATTTGTAAGTTTTATGTATGTGCATATTTCAGTTATATTCTTGGATTCAGTCAATAGTACCTTTACAATAGTTGCATCATTTTTATAAATTTTATATTCACTTACTGTAGCTTTTCCCCATTTGCTTAATAGTTTTCTTTTCTACAATACATTTCACCCTTCTAGACATTTTTTTCTCTTACTCTTATGCATTAATGACCTACCACACCCTTTATCACATTAAGGACTTAGTCATTTTTCTGCTTTCTTTTCTTTTACAAAACACTCTTTAAAAAAGATACTCCAGCTAGTGGTGTTCTTCAGTATTCCTTTGATCTATTTAGAAACTGTGTAGCAGTTTCTCAGCCTCACCCCTACCAAACCCCCACCAGTTTGCATAGAGCAACAATTTCTTCTTCAGCCCAAGAATTATTGGCTCAGGCCAGCAACTTGTCATAAAATATTCGACATGACATGCATGCTTTGTCCTAGCTCTTCTATTTCCTGCAGACTCTTAAAGATCTTTTTTAATATCCTTATTCTCAAATCCATCAATTTCCTTGTTATAAGGAGAAAAGGCCTTTGCAATTACTCTATGTATTACTTTCCTGACTTCTTTTTAAGGACCTCATCTTGTATTCTTCTTTCTGCTTCATTTCATATATGCTTTAGAAAAGTAAGCTTTTTCTATTTAGTCCCATTTAATGGTGCTATTTACACTTCTGCTTCCATTTTCTTGACTTTCACCCCATTAAAAAAAAAATCAGATTATTCCACTTCTCAAAAATATGATTACACTGCATCCATTTCCAGAGCAATTAATTTTTTCTTATTGTTAATCAGTTGTTTATGAGAATTGGCAACTTTATACTCCCTAACTTCTTACTTTTAAATAGTTTCATAAAACAAAAACAAAAATTGGGGCCTCCCTGGTGGCGTAGTGGTTGAGCGCTGTGCTGTGGAGCTGTCGGCAGCGGTGATGCGAGTTCGATGCCCAGCCAGGGAGAATCCCACAGGGTGCGGCAGACCTCTCCTGCCTCGCCTGCTGCTCCCCTCAGCAGTGTATTTCTGATCTGCCTGTTCTTCTCCTCACTCTTTCTCTGGTGAAGCCTCTCGCCACCCCATAGCTCTGGCCTGTACCCCAGCTTGTATAAAAAAAAGGGGGGGGGCACAAAATTTTTTTTTAAAAAAACCAAAAAACCAAAAATCTCTTGATCTTTTGCAATTTCTCCTTACACATGTTCTTAATCTGTTTTTTCCCTGTTGTCTCTTAGGTCCAATACTTAGGTTACTTGGTCACTCTAAAACGTTTCTGGAAGTTTGTATCTTTCTTTTCCTCTAATTTGTTCTTTGGGATTTCAAGAGTTTGCTCTCAGGTTTTACACTGTTTAATACTTCCTTAGTAGCCATGTTTGTTGATGAGATCCTTAAAATTTCTATTTATAGTTGTAGTAGTTACTTTATTAGCTATCAAGGTGCATAACAAAACACCTCTAAATGCAATGGCTTAATAAAATAGCATTTTTTTCCCTCAAACTTGTTTCTGTAGGTCAATGGGAACAACTCTGCTTTATTTTGAATTTGGAATTGGATTGGGATCGGTTTCACATCTCATTCTCCTGAACATGAAGATACTGGGCATTTTTTTCATGCTAAGATACAAAAGTCCCATGCAAGCATGTTTAATGCCTCTGCTCACTTCTCCTCCTCTAACTTTCCATTAGAAAAAGCAAGTCACGGTATACTCGGTTTCCTCTGCTCCACTGCATAAGAGGGCAGAAGAATTGAGAGCAATGTGCAATCTAGTAGAGCTGTATAATCTTCTCCTTTGTATACCTCACACCTATGCACCACTTTCTTCCTCTTCAAGAAGAAAAAACATGACATCTTCCCTGCATACTGCTCTTAGTTCATCTCTGTGGCAATGTGCAACCATATTTTTCAGGTCCTGATTTGACTCTTGCTTTGATTTATTAGCTACTTTTATTAAAGTAAAGATGTGAGTACCCTCTCCAGTATACACTAGTCATCAAAAGTAGCTGAGCAGGGAGCCCAGCCTAGGCTGAGCAGTGAGCTTTTTAGTGTATTCAGCCATTAGCCTGCAATTCTGCTCTTTAGTAAGCACTCCCTTGTCCATTTTCCTTGGTGATCCCGGGCTTTGGCCTCTGGGAGTCTTCCATCTTCATTATTCTGTGGCCACTTCTGAGATGGACAGTCAGGAGCAAGTCTTTCCTAAGGATTACACATAGGAAGCAAAACACTTCCTGTAAATATGAGTTCAGGATCCAGTGGATTAATTTTAGACAGTTAAGTTACTCTCAACAATGTCGTAGGCTTTTAGGCTTTTAGCATGGTTGCTTTTTGATCATTTCCAAGTATGGGTAAACACAGTATTCTTAGATAAATGGAATTTATAAGCTCGAAGAATTTGGTCTTTTATTTCTTGACCTATGTGCTCTGCCCATTAACAATTCTCAGCTTGTGTCTGCTGCGTTGAAGATATCAGAAATAATGCACTGTTTTTTCCTGCAGAGTCACAACCTTTGTACAGTAGGGTGATAGTAGCATTAATTGCTAAAACTGAAATTTGTAGACACTTCTTTTAACTGCTTCATTTTGGAGTATAAACAGTTGGCCTTCTATACCTTGACAATTTTCAAATTACCAGATTCTTAGTCAGCTGAGATTGCAGAGTTTAGCCAGTGAATGCCTCCCTTAGCAAAGATCCATGTCTTTCCATATCAATTAGCAGACTGATCAGCTAGTTTCCCCTGGGATTCATCGTTCTTTTAGGATTTTGCTGACAACGCATAATAATATTCTGCAAATACTTTGCCATTTCTCCAAATACTATAAATAACCATTGTCAGTCTATGGTTGGCTTTCATGTATGAAGCTGATGATGTGAGTAATATTTTGTCAGTGCATAATAAGTCTTGTGATTTTCAGTGTTCATTAGCTGAATTATTCTTATGCACCTACCTAGCTCTTCTTCCAATTCAGTGTTGCATATAGTTTTGGTCACTTCAAGTTAACTTGCTTCTGGGTACTAAATCATTTGGACTAAATTTTAAGTCCATATACCTGGGAAAAGAAATAATAGTGGAGATGATAATGGCTTAATTAAGATAAGGGTGTACTGCTCCCTCACATTAAAGAAAAATTTGAAAATAAACCACCCAAAGTCTTCCATAGTGGGACCAGGATGTTATCAGCAGTCTACTTTCTGCTACTCTATTTTTTGCACAAGGCTGCCTTATCTAGCATTATCTCATAGTCAAAATGACTGCTGTAACTCCAGCCATCACCTCCAGTAGCAAGACGAGGTGGGGAAGGATAAAGGACTATCTATCCTATCTTCAGTGAGTTGATTCCTTTTAAGCAGCCTTCCCAAAATATCACTGTGAAATCTTTTTTTTTTTAAAGATTTATTTATTTATGCATACAAGCTGCGGTGCAGGCCAGAGGCATGGGGTGGTGAGAGGGTTCACCAGAGACAGAGTGGGGAGCAGAACAGGCAGATCGACCAAAATACACTGCTGAGGGGAACGTGGGAGAGGCAGGAGAGGTCTCCTGCACCATGTGGGAATCTCCCCGTTGCGCCACCAGAGAGGCCCCTATCATTGCAAAATCTTAAGCTTATATACCATTGGTCAGGGCTTAAACATATAATGCTATCTTGATACAAGGATGATGGAAAATGTAATACTATATTTACTAAGTGAATATAATTGGGATTTTGTTATGAAGGAATAAAGAGGCATGTAGATATTAGGATCTAACAGACTTTGCCTTATGACTTATTTTCATTTTTAAAAAACATATTCAGTTAAGCTTTGACATATTGAAAGGACAAAGACTATTCCCTCTTCTTTATCATCTTCATATCATAATTTAATTCACCCCTATTATAGCAGCAATTTACTCATTTCCATATACATATGCCACATTGACAACCTCTGTAAAAATTAATTTAAATCACCATTCTTATTAAAAAGGATGAAATCTTTTTCTTTATATAGCATAACAATAATTATTTTATATAGATCTTGTCACTCTAACTGGTCCATTTCCTGTTCTTTTAAGTATATTCGAGACTACTATTTTATTTATCTGTATCGATTTTTTAAATTGGAAATGACCTTAGATATCATTTAATTTAATCCTCTCATTTTCCAGGTGAGGATGATGAGTCTTGGAAAAAGGACATTAAGCCACTCATGTCATATGGCTAGAAATTAATAGTCTTTATGCCTTTGTTCTTGACTTTGTTTGCATATAAATATGTCCATATATTGCTTTTTTGGAGTCTTTTTTCTTCAATCAAGTTTCCTTTTACCTCTTTTAGTTATTCAGATAAACTTTCCTTGTTGCCAATCTTATTATATGCTGAGATAAGTCATGACCCAAAATGATATTTCCTTTTCAAATTTCTCTTATAGATGTGGATAAATTGTAGTATATTCATAAATCTGATATTTCCTCTCACTGAGGAAATCACACGTGGGATAATATATCTTCCACTTCTAATCTCATGTATCTTTGAACATTTACATTTGTGTGATTGGCAACCCTTCTCCTTTTCTGAATTTTTTTCCCTTTTGGCCAGTGTAAGGAGCTCTGAACCAAGTTCCTATTGATGCAAAATAAAGACCACTCTTGATTCTTCTAAAATGAGTCACACTTCTTTCTTCTCATTCATCCTATTTATTTATTAACTTACCAACATTTAAGAAGTCCCTTTGACACACAGGGTACCAAGAAGTCTATGACTGAAAGTGGAGTGTGCCACCTAAACAACACAGAAACATATGACATATGACGTGCTTGACTCCTGGAAGTTTCTTTCGATTCCTAGGCTTCTTTCCCTCCTGTGATTTTCCTAGCATTTTTTCTCTTTATCACCAGAATACTGCTAGTAATCAGCAGTCATAAATATTTTTTTGCACTCAGACTCTACGATGGCACCATCCTTTCATGCTTTCTTCCTTATCCTTTAGCATTTCATCTGCAGCAGTAAACAGCATGCAGTGGTTGATTTGTCGAAAGATGGGAAGGTTGAGCTTATTGTGAATCATAGGAAGAATTCAGAATTTAGCACAGATACACTTATGAGGTATGGTTTTGGCAGCTTTGATTTTCTTTATCATATTAAATTCCACATGACTTTATTCACCCCATACTTTCATCTTTTTTTCATTCATCTCTTGGTGAGTATGGTTGACCGTGAACCTCTCTTGCTGTGTTCACTTTCCTGATTCCCTTGTCTTTCTAAATCCTGTTCATTTCCCCTTTCTCCCTGGTCACAGTATTGAATTTTTTCCCAAATTGCACTATTGCTTTCTGCAACAGAGATAATCTGAACATAGGGCTTAGTATGGCCAGCACTCAATAAATGGATTTTTCTTCTTGTCTTTAATAAGTGATTTTTTACCATATATCTATATGATGGGTATGACTGGCATGGAATGAGCTAATCGTGACCTGAGTATAAATAAGCTGTTGATATGGCTAGCTAAATACTATCCAGAATTCATTATTGCAGAAAGTCAAATAAATAAAGTTGAAATTTCCTTCATTGACTAACATATGCAAATAATACCCTGTTCACAGAACACTGTCCCTATGAGTTTTCAGCATCTTAATATGAGACAGAAGAGGAGACAACAATTTGCAACAAGACACACTTGAGGTTAAGATTTGGCTCTATCAATAAACATGTGAAAATGGCAAGTTATTGGACCTTCTGGAGCTGTTTCTTTTAGGTGTGAACTGGGTCATATAATACCTATCTCATGGGATGGTATGAGTATTAAATTGAAATAACCATGTCCAGTTTGCCTGGTGCATGGTAAAAATACCACATAAATTAGTGGAATTTTCTTTTCTATGCTATTTATTAGTTACTAAACTATCTTTCCTTTCTTTTATCCATCCATAAATGTCTTACTAATTATTTTCAATTATGTTATTAAGAATCTATGACATGAAATATGTTTTTCTCATTTCTCAAAAATAAGCATAAACTAAAGAGATTAACAATTTGGATAAGAAAGCATAACTCTCGGCCTAGGTTAAACCTATTGCTGGGCATACCTGTTTTCCTGAAAGTCAGCTTCCTGGTGGTAAAGAATTGATGTGATTTTATTTTGAATAAGCTTTGCGGGGAAAAAAACCATATTTCTTCAGTATTTTCTCATCTTTTCTATATAAAATGACAATTGATTTAGGTAAAAGCTCTCCAGGAATTGGTCTTGTAAACTTAGTTCTAATAAACTAAATGTCAATGTGATTAAAAAATCCTTACTAAATAAAAAATGAACTATTTCGTGTCAGTTCTGAAAAAAAAATGTGCTTTGCTGCAACTCCAAGAGGTTTTTTAATATACTCTTAGGGTCCATTCATTTAATTTTTTTATAGCACAGAGTTCTGGAAATAATTCCAGGCAGGGAAAGGTGTGTGTTCATTTACTTCTGGATGAGATCTTTACTTCAGAAGATCCGGCTTGCACAAATTTGAGGAATCTTCTCATCACACTCATAGATGATGAGAATCAGGATCTAAATTTGACAAAGGGAGAACGATCTTCTAATTCCAACAAAGTGACATTTTACAGAGTACTGCAATGTCCTCTACTTAAAGATCAAAGGTTGACTCTACAAGTGCAGGGTAGTTCAGATGTATCTTAACAGCAGCATACAATGGGAAAAAAACACCCTACTTATTTTGTCATTGCTTCAATTCCTTCTCAAATCCTTTCACTGTTTGGTACAGTAACTGACTTTCTTTCTTACTGTGACTTGCTTTGATCCCTCCATTTTGCTCTTATTGTTTCCATTCCTCTCACACTCTTCTTAGTTCCTGAAATTCTTCCTGTGCTCAGATTTGTCTGTGGGCCTTCATAGTACCTTTCCCTTTCTGGAACTTTATCTATCTATCTATCTATCTATCTATCTATCTATCTATCTATCTATCATCTTTATCTCTATCTATCTATCTATCTACCTACCTATCTATCTATATTTTTACATGGGTAACTTATCTCACCTTAGTCAAAGATGTAGATGAAAACAATAGAGAACTACTAGGCCTCCTTAGTTCTGGTGGGTTGTGTGCTTGTAGAGTATCCCCAACTTCAGCTATTTTATAACCAGGTCTGTTACAGCATTTGTAGGTCCCAGAACAAATAACATGTGTGGGTCCTTAGCTGCAGTAGGGGAACTCGGTCTCCCTTCCTCATGGGCAAGCACTCCTACAAATGGTGGACAGGGGACCCGCAAACAATTGCCATATCCACATGCTTAATAGAGGGTGAATAGGCAGCATCTACGTAGTTGGCCAGACATTTTATGGCCCTATTAGCTCTGGAAGAGATGCATGCTATTCACACACACACACACACACACACACACACACTTTGAAGTATGTATCCCAATCTTACCCAATACTTACCCACAGGCATCCCTTGGAGGTGATGACAGAGCACGTCTGTCTGCCATGGAGCCCTGGTAGCAGTTCTGTGCCCTCACTGCCCCCCACAGGGTAGAGTAGCAGTCGTTGGTCCCATATCAGTAGCTGGGGAGCCAAGGGGAAGAAAGTTGAGTGCTAAACACCCCACCATTCAAATATAAAAGTATTAAACATCTCAAGACTGTGGCTGAAGTTCCTTAAACTTTAAGACCTTGGTCCTTTAGAACATATGGCCTTATGTGACTGTCTTGCCTGTGAACTGGTGAAGCCACCTCTCTTTAATTCTTTTAAATTATATCCTTTCCCCTGCTAGACTGCGAACTGCATAGTGATAGGGGCCATATCTCTAATAAAAATTTAATATTATTGGATGAATGAGTTCATGAATGGATTAATGAAGTCCTTCAATTATTTGATGTGTGTGGGAGACTCATGTGGCACCCTAAACTTGTCTCTCCTCTTTATTTATACAATTATCTTGACCTTTCAGAATTTCAATGCTTTTGTTCAGATACTACTCTTTTTTTAAAGATTTATTTATTTTTGCATACAAGCTGGGGTGCATGCCAGATTGTGGGGAGGTGAGAGGGTTCACCAGAGACAGAGTGCGGAGCAGAACAGGCAGATCAACCGAAATACACTGCTGAGGGGAGCAGCGGGAGAGGCAGGAGAGGTCTGCCACACCATGTGGGATTCTCCCTGGCTGGGCGTCGAACTCGCGCCACAGCTGCTGACAGCTCCACAGGGCTGCGCTAACCCGTTGCGCCACCAGGGAGACCCCACTACACATTATTCTTCAGGATAATTGAAAAACACTTGCAATGGGGCAATGGGGTTCTTAGCTTCCAGAATCATGTAATTAAAAGTTAACCATAGTTAAACAGTTAAACCAAAGTGAAAGATCATTTAACTTCTGCTTAGAATTTTTTTTTTTTTTTCTGGCCACTGTTGTCCAGGGGCTAACATCCTGATATATTCTTGGGAAGTTCAAAACCATCTTTAATTATGGCACCAATGTAATATGTAGGATTAATCGCTGGCAATGCTTGCTTTAAACAGAAGCATACTGTCTGTCCAATTTTGGATTAAATCATTGATGGCTGTCATCTCTGATATGAAATCTCTTTAGACTCAGCCATCCCTTTGGAAGGCATGATATCCTCTCTCCTCAGCACAATATTAACCTTTGTTATAATATAGCATTGGTTGAGTAAGTAATTAAGTTGAACTGTACCCTGTTTTACTCTAGAAATTGAATTGCTAGCATTAAATATCAAGTTTTTGGATGCTGCTTAACAGTGTTACATTCACCTACCACTTTAGTTTACTAGTTTGACATGTTAAATATTAAGGTATTTTTATGTAGCAAGATCTATATTTTATTCCAGGGAAACAAATATGATTGTCAAAATACTACCATTTCCTCTCTTCCCCACCACAGAAGTCCACAATCTAATAGGACAGATAGGTAAGGAAACACAAAACCAAATGCAAGGTTACAAGCTGTAGATATCTTTAACAGTTCATGTACTTCCAGAATTAGGGAAATCATGATGAGAAGGTGTCTGTCATTGAAAATTTTCAATGCTTTGGAAAGAACCAGTTTCTAGAAAATAGATAAGACTGTGGAACAATTTGAAAGTCATTTCCATTGGAGAGAACTTTCATTTATTTTGTACATGCTTAGAAGACACAAATGGAAAAACCTTAAGTGGAAGTTATGAAGAGATAGATGACCTTTTTAAAAGTGAGATTATTGAAAAATGGAATGGATTTCAATAGGTGAAGATTTCCCCATTGCTGGAGTTATTGAAGTTGATGACTAGCATCCTTTTTTGACTCTGTAAAAATAAACAAGGATAATTATGATTAAATGATCTGGTATAGTAGAGGGCAGTGTAGAACATTGGAAGATCAGAATCTCAGTCCTAGCACTTCATTTTCCAAATCCTATGTCATAGTTATCGACCTCCATGCCTTCATTCCCTCATCTGAAAAATGAAGACACTAGAACTAGCTTCAGCTGGTTGCTGTGAGAATTAAATGAGATAAAGTAATTGAGGGTAATTTGTAAACTGTAAAGTACTATGTAATACAAATTATTGTCATTCATTTGGTAATAGGAAAAATGGTAATAGTCAGATACATTATTTCAGTCTCTGTATTCCTAGAAAATAGGTAGAATAATTATCTTCTCTTCATTCTGTAACAAAAAGCAAGAATCCGATCATAGTAATCTACCCACGGTGACGTTTCTGGTCATTGAGGGGCAGGACGGGGACCCAGAGCTTTTCTCTGCAGCACACTCCCTTTATGATGAAGTAGAGTCTGTGACATTTTACAGTTCCCAAAGTCACCCAGGTAATAACAAACTCCGTTTCAACATCATTCTCTAAATGATATGCTTCTGTGATTTTACATTTAGTACTAGGGTAAAAATAAAACAAAGACATCCTAAGGCCTAGATCTGCCTTTTCTTGAGTAAACAATTTCTTTATTTAATAAACATCAATAGGACATTTTTCAAATAGGAGATTTAAGAAGACACCACAAGGGGATAAGATGAACTGACCACTCACTGTGGAATATCACACATGTATGTGAAATCATAAAGGATATAAAGAACGACTACTATTATATTTGGTGTTAAGTCCCGTCCACCATTAATCCATTAATCGCCTTGTTCTGCATGTTCCTTTATTTAAATGTTCTAGTCCTTGACACCCATGGTGGACATGGAGGGAGGCATTTCTCAGAAATGATTCAATTTTAATTATATAAATGCAAATACTTTCTGCCTAAACTATTCACAACTTAGAAACTATTTTTACATCTATTCCTAATTGCTGGTACATAAAAATTTGAAGGAAAGAAATAGGAGATAGGACTTCCTTTGTTTGCTATAAAACCTCAATGTCTATGAACATTTTCTGGGGCTTCAATGTCAGATGTTTTCCTTGCATTGAAGGGTACAAAATTAATACCTTCTACATTCAATGTTACTTTGTATACCCTCTGTTATTATTTAAATGTTTTCTTTTCCCAGTTTTTACCAACAAAGCTTCCCTCACTTCCACCCATTTACAGAGTTTGAGGTTAAAATCTCTAGATGCAAGGAAGTGTTTTCTAGGGAGAAGCTTTTGTTTCACTATTTGAAGATCACCACACATAAATTGCTCTTTTATGTATTTAATCTTATAAATATACACTAGAAAAATTTAAAAAGTAGTCGTATGCAACTATCCTTTGAAAAAGATCTGCCTTTGATTTTCTTTCTCTTTTGAAAGATCACAATTCACAGGATTAGTAGTTTGTGAATATTTTTGTATTATTTTCATCTGTCAAAATGTACAGTTTCAATTACTTATACATTTTTAAATCACATGGTGTTTAATACCAACTTTCTGTGCTAAAGTCCAGTGGCATAAGAAGTAGGTCCGTGATGATGCTTAGCCCCACTTACAATTCCAAATATCCAGCTGGGAAAATGCTCCCCCCGCCCCCGCCGCCTCCCTCCTAAAAGTCACAGCAGGGTCTTCATTCCTGATTTGTCTAGTGTAAATAAATAAATAATTATAAGTATAATGAATTATAAATAAATCCAGTTAGTGAAAAATTATATATGCATATATTTTCTAGTAATAAATCTAGTGAATGCCTTTAACTTTAAAGTGGGAAAGAAGAAAAAGCAAAGGTCTATTTCAATTATCTAAAAGGAGAGGAATAAAAATGGCACCAGTGGCTTGGCCATTTCTCTTTCCCTTCCTGAAAGCATCTGGATACACAGAAAAGTCCCATTTCTCCTCCAGGGGGCAGTGCTGTCTATGTGTCATGGCTGGTTTTCACTTTGATTCTCAGGGGCCATTATAAGCACTATCCATTTATATTCCATTACAATTGATTGAATATTATACATCAAAAAGTAGAGAAAAAATGTTGAAGATTTTATGAATGCAAGCGAACTGATTAGAGCTCATAAAAGCTTTGAATTCTGAAGCTTGGCTTCTATCTTGTCCTTACACAAGCACCTTTGATCTTCTCTTCTCCCAGACTTTTATAAGGTCTTCTAATTGTTTTATTATTTTAGAAGAATTAGTCATGTAGACTTCTTTTTTTTACAGAGGTTATTTTTTAAAGAAAGTTTTCTTTCCACTGTAAGTCAGGGTATTTCTCAAACCAGATTGAATCAGTATTTACTCTTCTCTGTGTTCAAAGAGTAGAAAGTGGAAGAGTTGAATTCTAACCTTGGGTCTTCATAAAATAATTTGTGATCTTGGGCAAATCATTTACCTGGATTGATTTATTTTTATTTTCTCTATCATAGATTATCTGTCACCTTTTCTAGGATTTTTTTTTTAAAGATTTATTTATACATACAAGCTGGGGTACAGGCCAAAGGCGTGGGGCGGTGAGAGGGTTCACCAGAGACAGAGTGGGGAGCAGAACAGGCAGATCAGAAATACACTGCTGAGGGGAGCCACGGGTGAGGCAGGAGAGGTCTGCCGCACCATGTGGGATTCTCCCTGGCTGGGCTTCGAACTCGCATCGCTCGCTGCCGACAGCTCCACAGCGCAGTACGCAACCGCTGCGCCACCAGGGAGACCCCTTTTTTAGGATTAATGGAATTAGTCAATTTGGGAGAGACTTGAAAATTTATTTTACAAATGAGAGGCCTTAATAATATAAAAATCCGAGTTTTAAGATCGGGTGTATAATAAGCAGCCTTTAATAAGCAAGAAGACACTATACAAGAACGGTCAGCCTCTATTCAGTTTGTAGTATTTTCCAATTAATAATCACCCTTCACTATTCCTTCATGTGCAATGGCAGGTTGCCAAGGCTGTGCAAACTCTTCCTGTGGGGAACCCCTTAAGTGTAATCTCTCAGAATAGAGACAGGGTTAGGAAACACCTGGAAGTCTTGGTTTCTGCACTTGGGCCAACCATTGAAAAATCTCCAAATGATATAATTTTAGTTATTTTGATTCTACCACTGTTGATTTACTATTTGCTGTATTTGATATACTTTCTTTTTAATACATTGTTCTACCCACTGGAGATACAGCAGCAAACAAGAAATCAGGTCCTTCTGCTCTGAGAGGGAAATGAAGAAATTTTGATGAAGCTAGTCACAACATGCCAGAAAGTCAGAATAGATTCTATTTGTAATGCAGAGAAATTTAGCTTCACTTTATTTCTTTTTTTCCCTCCAGCTGCAAACCTGAGGTAGGGTTTTCTTTGCATTCCTACTTTTCATTTTTCCCTGATTTGAGCGGTACAGTTAGTCCCCAATCAGTCACTCCCCGTCACTACATGCTGATCTCTGCCGTGCTTTTCCATGTGTCTTTTCTGTTCCCTTCATCAGTGCATTTAAAGCAGTTTTCTTCTAAAAATCTGCATGCAAACAAGTCCTTTAAGCAATTTGAGGAGTGCTACAGTAATGAATTCTCTTTAACTTAATTTAACAAAGGTTTCTAAACTTATTTGTATCACAAACTGGGTTTCACCCCATGCTTACCTTAGTAATATCCCTTGGTACTTCTTGTCTTAAATAACACATTCTAGGAACTGTTGTATTGAGTAATGTTCAAAATACCTACCAAGCTATGTCCTATAATTCTCTCTCAAAGAGAAATTTTTCAAATTCATTTCCAAATTTAAAAAACAAGTCATATAACAAAAATATACCTATTCAATTATTTGTTAGTTGCTGAATGATAAGGTATACTATGCAGAATTTTTCTTTTAAGATCATTGTATTTGTTTATTCTAAATACTATATATTGAGTAGATAATTAAACAGATTAATAATCACTCTAACATAATATGCTAATATTTTGAAAAAAAGGTTAATTGTATGAGGAAGGTGCAAAAATGATAACAGCTATAGAACTGTATAACTAAAAGAATCTAATACTATTTCTAAAACTTTGAAGATAACACTTTGAGATAAAAGACCACATTTAACATATAAACTAGAACTTTTAAAGGAAATGAGTTGAAATCATGAATTTGTGGGATTATTCTGTTTTCTTTTTATTCTAAACTTTTTTTAGGAATAATTGACAAATTGTGCATATTTCAAGTGAACAATTTAGTGATTTGATATATATTATAGATTGATTATCAAGATCAAGATAACACATCTATCACTTCACACTTCTGTGTGTCCATGTGTGGGTGGTGAGAACAATTATGATGCATCTACTCTGAGGAACATTCAAGTATACAATACTGTATTATTAACTACTGTTACTGAGCTTTACATTAGATCTTTATAACTTATACTCTTCTTATAACTAAAAATGTTACCTTTTGACCAAATCACCCCATTTGTGCTGTCTCCAGGCTTTGGCAAACACGACACCAGTCTATGTTTTTGTGAAATTGGCTTTTTTTCCCTTAGATTCATATATAGGTGATAAATACAGTACTTGTTTTTCTCTGTCTGGTTATTTCACTTAGCGTAATGCTCTCAAGGTCATCCATTTTGTCACAGTGGCAAGATTTTCTTCATTCTCATGGCTGAATAATATTCTGCTGTGGGTCTGTGTATGTGTATAATACATTTTCTTTTTCCATTATAAAATCTTTTCATTTATTTTTTTCTAGTTGCTGGATAAAAACTCTAATTTTTGTGATTGGCATGTCAATTCAGTGAGTTTTCTTAAAAGTATTGTGAATATATTTTATTATTGTCTTGAAAAAATAGATTTGAGTCAAGGGTTTTTGTTTGTTTGTTTGTATGTAATTGTGTAACAAAACTGCTTAAAAAGACATGATGCTTGATAAAATCTAAACTCTCAATCTAGATGAGAATGTCCTCCCTGAGGAGTAGAATATCCTCTCTCACCCCTTCCTGTTACTTAACTTTGCAGTTTTTTCCAGTGCTGCCTTCCTTGGGTCCTTCACCTTTTCATTATACATACTCTCCCTGGGCAATTCAACTTCTTGTGGCTTCAAATGTTATCTGTATTCGTTTGACTCTAAAAAGTATATCTCTAAGCAGGATGTTTCCCCTGAGATCAAAGTCTAAATATTAACTTGGACATGACACTTTCCTGTGCCACAAGCAACTCAACCTCAGCATATCGAAATGGAACCTTTCATCTTTTATCTTAATCCACTCTGATACCAAGCACGTAATATAGACAGACTTTCTTGTATGTTCATTGTTTATAGACCTCTAGCTAGCATCTATAGTATTTTACTCTTCTTATTAGTTCAATGATAGCCTTCCCTTATTGTATTCCAATCTTATCAAGAGCAGTAATTTTTTTAAAAAAAGTTTTTATTCTCTTATATAGTCATACGTATATTTTATCTTTGAAACACAACATATAAGGCCTGAGAAATAAGCTTCTTGATGCATATTTGCCTTGAGTGGGTGAGTTAAACCAAAGAGAAAGAAAGAGGTGACATTCGTAGGGAAGGTGTGGCCTGGGGACCTGGAGAAATCTTTTATCCCAAGAAGATGGACCTTCAAGCAAGGTGTGAGTCTCAGTGGAAAAAAAGCAGGATCCACGTTATCCTATAAGAATAAGTGTCCAATAGTCTACTACTGAGTGCAAGAGTCAGGTTGTAGTGAAAGGAGCCAGAAGCTTTTGCCTTCACTGGCCTCTGTCTCATATAGAGTATACGAGTAATGTCCCCTGCCTTTCTTACCAGACTGGGAAATCATAGAGGGCAGAAGCCCTAGCAGTGTCATTTTTATTTATTTATTTTTTTGTTCATGGTCCTTGGCTTAATACTTAGACTATAGTAAACACTCAGTAAAGCTGTTAGAGAAATAAATGGTATATTTAATAAAGTCTTTTGTATATCACTTTTCTGACATAAAACATAGGAATAATAGTAAACTAGTACTTATTTTCATGATTGAATGGGAATATATAAGTAAAACAGTAATCACAATGGAAAACTATACAACGAATATGTCCCTAATTCTCATATGTTTGCCACTCTAATACCAGGATTATTCCAAAGTCTGGGAGAAAACAGTGGTAGCAATAAGTTTTGAGGGCCTGCCAAATACTTTTGTTTTCACATATTTATTTTGGGACTTTTCTCTACACTGTGAAGGAGGAAGTTCATTGTCCAGGTAAGGAAATTAGATTTCATGACATTAAGTGGCCAACCCCAATTCAAATAATTAAAAGCAACATTGATGGAATTGAACACTATAGCTGTCTTGTGGGATTTCACTATCAGGCTCAGATATTAAATATTCCTGGTGGTAGTAGGTTGGTGGGTTCAGACCTGGGGAGTCAGATAGGAGACTAATGTTTGGCTTCTTATAAGATAAACTGATCATGCTAATTGTGCAGAGACTGTTTCAGCCAAAACCAAGATTTTTCAAAGAAACTAATGTTAATTACTACCTAATAATTTCCTCATCATAAATCAAAACTTAACTTTAAATGTTCCTATACTTCTAAGAATCTCTCTGGATATTAAAAAAATACATTTTTTAAATATTAATCACTGCAAGGAAGTGGTATAGTTAAGCAGGAGTGTCAATATGTAAAGTCTCTTCTCTTGGGACCTACGCATAATGACTAGCATATTTCCCCAATTTAAGGAGCATTATCATTCCATTTTCCTTGTATGTGAGTGATTCCAATTTTGTGGATGATGATAAATTGACCTTTAATCACTCTCATTCTTACTCCTGTCTTCTCCAGCTCATACTTGCTATCAGGTCTTTTAAGTTTTCTTCTTAACTTCATTCTTCTAAATTAACAGACTTGGCAAAGCAGCTCATAAACCCTCCGGGAGCAGAAAATCAACATGTTTAAATGTTTACTGCAGCTGGGAAATTACAGTTACATCCACTTCCAAAGATGACAAGGATGCCATATTCAAAATGTCTGAAGGGGATTTTAATGCTTTCTTTTCTGCACTTAGGTCCAAAGGACTTAAACTTATTGAATGTCCCAGGTTAAATTGCATGATGAACTTAGTCCTGTTAGCTTATGCAATGGAGTCATATTAGATATTTTACAGTCTATATACTCATACTGTTACACATGAGGTTTTCTTGAATGGTTTTATGGCTAATAGTGTAGCTGTGTGTTACATAGATCTAGAAACAATCTATTTTTTACAGATACTTAGAGAATTAGGGTTCCTATTTTTTACAGATACTTAGAGAATTAAAAGCTGTCTAATATATATTTGGAATAATAAAATATGAGGACTTTATTTTAATTAAAACCTTAAACAAAACATCCATCATTTTCTTATAGGATAAAATTAGTGATGAATGTATTAAATTACCTAGAGATGCTTATTGTATATATTCTTTATTTTAATGTAGTTTGAAAAGAAGTGCTTTTGGGTAGGAATAAATGTAAAGTTACATAGACTTCAATCAATAAGAAATTACCAACTATCACAAAAATTTTGTTGGAAGAATAACATGATGTGTGTACATATATATACATATATGTGTATATATGTACATATGTATATGTATACATGTATATGTATATATATGTACACACACACACTGTTTATACAAAAATGGAAGCAAATAAGCAAATACTCTGGCTCAGTTCTTAAACATGAAACCACACAAAAGGTTTGATAAGATCTAAAAAGAAAAGAATAGGATAATAGAATAGAAACTAGAAGGGGATGGGATAAGCAACTAATTTAGATTAGAATGTGATTGTCATGAAAAACACCTCTAGAAAATTTCCAGTGAAGCTGGTACCTGGAGTGTAAGAATCCTGGCTGTGAAGAGTTGAGAGAAGGAGGTAGAAAAAAGGTGAAAACCAACAAGTATGAAAGACTAGCAAGGGAATGTGTTAGAGCCCAGAGGGTGTGGGTGGGTCACAAGATAAGAATGAAGAGGTTGGGCCTCCCTGGTGGTGCAGCGGTTGAGCTGTGGAGCTGTGGAGCTGTCGGCAACACGCAAAGCGAGTTCCGACGCCCAGCCTGGGAGAATCCCGCATGGTGCGGCAGACCTCTCCTGCCTCGCCCGCTGCTCCCCTCAGCAGTGTACTTCTGATCTGCTTGTTCTGCTCCCCACTCTCTCTCTGGTGAACCCTCTCGCCGCCCCACGCCTCTGGCCTGTACCCCAGCTTGTATGTATAAATAAATAAATATTAAAAAAAAAAAAGAATGAAGAGGTTGACAGGGTCAAACATAGCAGGAGGTGTATTAAGGAGAGTGAATATTATTACAAATCCAATAGGAAGCTTCTGAATCATTAAGAGTCAGGCAGTGACAACCTCAGTGTTTAAAACTTAAAAACTCTGTGTGTGTGTGTGTGTGTGTGTGTGTGTGTTTCTACTGTATGACCACAGTTTATTTACCACCCTACACTTGATGGAACAAAATTGAGAGGGTTAGAATGGAAAAAACAACCTAGGAAAGTATTCACATATTCCAGATCAGAGAAGACAGTGTATAGCCAATGCTGGTAACAGTGAAAATGGAAGAAAAAAGTGAATTGGTAATGTCCATGGTAGGTAAAAGTGATGTGCTACTGAAACATTTCAGATTGGATTGAAAGAAAATAAATCAAGAATGACTCCTATGCTCTTGATATACTCAACTAGTACCCCTGAAATAAAAAAAAAAAATGAAGAGAAAGGTGATTGTGATTGTTTGATTTTGATTTTGCCCAAACAAAATCTAATTAGAACTATCAAGAAATCTGTGAGATATAAAGTTGGGTATTCAAAATATGGAATCTTAGAGGTAGAACTTTGGGAATTACAAGTAAAGAAATGGTATGTAAAATCACGGTGTTGATGAGATCACTTAGAGCAAGAATTAACAAGAGAAGGGCTGAGAAGAGTGAAGGAGTATCTGGACAGTCCCCGCAATTACAGGCCAGCTGGAGGCCATGATGCTGTGCAAAAAGAATGAGAGGTTGTGATTATAAGGTGGGTGGGGAACCTAGTGAGTATGAAGTCTTGATAGTTGTGTGATGTTTTATGAAAAGAGAACTGAATGCTCTTGAATAGCTTGAAAACACCTGTGAAGCCTAGTAATCCAAATTGAAAAAATACTCTTTAGGTTTGCTATTAGGAGGTGGAGATGGGCAGAACAGTTTTGTTGGCATAGTCAGGGAAGATGCCAGATTGAATTGTTTGCTTTTGACAGGTAAGAGAGAATTGAACTCATTGAATGTGGACAACATTTGTATTTATAGAAACCAGTTTTCCTTGTTTGGGAGAAAAGTTTTTAATAGTAATGCAATTAAAATCATGCTGAAGAAAGCAACATTTATTAAACCATACATTCCTATGATGAGTGTTCTAAATTCTTTTTCCATCAGGGACCCTCTTCACTCCTGTTGTATCACATTCTCCCTCTAACAAAAAAAGATATATATCAGTATTGCCATATGTTCCGAAGAAACAGGCAGATAGAAAGATGTTTATAAAAACAAAATAAAACCCTGGAGAGACAATGTAAGCCAAAAGAAAAGGCGCAGATGGATAAGCTTACACAGAAGAATTAGCCCTTAGCCTCTGCACAATCAATAAATGTTGACTGGCTATTGACAAGAGAGGGGACAGGAGAGCAAGAGAAGTACATGGGGGGGGCAGCATTTCTTCCTAACAGCTGCCGTTGCCACCACCAAGCAGCTGTTCAAGTACATGGCTCAGAACTTTCTGCTCTTCTTCCAGCTCTCCTAGGGGTCCCAAACCCACACCCTGATGCTGCAGTCTTGGAGAGATGTCATGTGTGATTTATATTGCATCGAGTCAGAACTTGTTAAATCACTGAGTAGGCCAGGAGAAAACTTTGCCTGTACAATGAGCAAATGAAGTTAACTTTCTTCTCTTCCACATGCTGGACTTTGGTGACCCTTTAAGCTGTGTGGTGATGTGTAGTCCAAAAAAGGTGTAGCCCTTCTAGCTGCAAAGAGGAAGCCATATTTTAGAGCTTTAAAGGGGGAAAATTCTCTCATGTCCTCTGTGGGATTAAGTTTGGGATGACTGAGATTGTAAGGTTTGATTACTGTAGCCTAAACTCATCCATTCATGTCTATGAGAAATATTGTTCTTGATTTCCTTGCACATGGATAGTCTGGGAGTATCTTGCTAGTTTTTTTATGTCTCATGTGAAGATGCTCCTTTAGTACCTGTTTACATATTCATATGAGATCAACTATTTTTCTCACCCACAAGAAATTTATAAGTTTAAAAAGTCCTTTACTAAAAAAAGAATATTAATTTATTATTTTTTCAGGAGTATCTTGGATATGGGCAAGTAATTTCCATCACTATAAAATCACATATAATTTTATACATTTTCAACTTCAAATATACAGTCAACTGCATTAGCAACTAACATTTGATTGGTAAAGATGGATGTAGTGGGTTACATCTTTCTGGCGATGGAGAAGAATGAACAGTTACCTAACATTACAGTAGAATATACCTCCTCAAGGCCTCCCTGGTAACCTAGATGTTAAGTCTCAGTGCTATCACCACTAAGGGCTGAGTTCGATCCCCAGCCAGGGAGTTAACCCACATGGCGCAGCAGACCTCTCCTGTATCACCTGTTGCTCCCCTCAGCAGTGTGTTTCAGTAAATTTGCCTGTTTTTCTCCCCACAATATCTCTGGTGAATCCTCTCACCCCCTGCACCTCTGGCCTACACCCAGTTCTTTTACACACACACGCACACAATAAATTTTAAAAAAAGAATATACCTCCACAGATCTAACAATGTCTGTCCTTTGCGTAGGTATGTCAATGACAATATCAGAAAAAAATGATAGCATTAAATATGATGTTATTTTTTCATACAATCCTAAAATATTACTGGTGATGTTGGTATTTTATAATAAACATGTTCAGAATTTCAAGATTAAATAAAACCGTTGAAGATAAATGTGTATGACATTTCCATACAAACATTTCAACACATTAATCTGGCATTAATTGGTGGGGGAGGGAGCTCAAATGTGGTCACTGGCAAGTAGGGATGAGTGGGCAGTGAACGAGTGGGAGAAGTCAGGCTGAGGGTATAAGGGTTGTGAGAGGGCGAAGGGTGGGGATGAGGGAAAAGAAAAAGGATGAGAGATAGAAAAAAAAGTCAAGGTGAACAAAACTGCTGATGAATGTCTGAAACAATAGCATTACACATAGACATATACTACCAGTTCCATCCTTAAAAGCAGCATATAGTAACAAAAGGTCAACGTTGTATTTACTGAAGCAGGCAGGAGAAACATGGCAGACATTTGCCTTCTGCTTTTCCTTCTTTGGGGTTTATGGAAGACTACTCAGAAAACTCCTTTATTCACAGCCTATAATTACTAGGTTTCATCTTTACTTATTGCTTCTGACAAATAAAAACATATGCTAACGTGCTCTAGTTGCAATACTAGTGTTCAGCACTAATGATTTAATTACTGTGGCATGCAATCTATGTACACATTTATTCTATTCATTTCCTGCATTAAGGAAATCTTCCATGACCCAGGCTTATTTGGAAAATGACAGTGAGACGCAAGAAACTAATGCAAACCATTGAATGTTTCATCTGGGAGAATCGGTCCATGTAGAGAGAACAAAAGCTGAGTGAGATGGGATTAATTTGTTCAGTGTATATTTATCGAGCATTATAATGAACACAAAGAAAGCAAACATAAACAGAGACAGTTTTGCCATCAAGGAACTTACTCTTTAGTAGAGGGTGGAAAGGCATGAGGGTAATACACAATTAAATCAGGTGTGACAGATGTTAGGTAAAGGATAAAACTGAGGCGCTATGGGAGCATTTGGGCAGGACTTTTATTCTAGACTGGATGGAAGAAAAGGGGAAGAGTTACAGACAGAGCAGGAGGAATGTGTCCCACGCTGAGGCTTGGAGCAAAACAGTGTGTGTTAATATTCCAGACAGAGAGTGGTGAGCAATGACCTGAAGTTGAAGAGAACAAGACCCGTTCAGGGAAGCAAGATTAGTTGTTCAGGTGGCAAAGTCAGCATCTGTGTGAGGAGGAAACAGTGAGGATGGATGGAAGGGAAAGCAGGAGCATATCCATGAATGACCTCTGTTTTGAGCTATTTGTACTTTCGGTAAAAAGCCATGCAGAATCATTAGAACAAATGAAGAAGAGGGACATAAATATATTTGTGCTCTAAACAGGTGTCTCTGACAATACTAAAGAGGATGGTGCAGAGAAGTTTTGGTTGGAGAGAGTTAAGGAAAAAATGAAATAGGAAGTTAGGCTCAAAATAACTCAGTGTTTTGGGGAAGGAAGTAGACTCAGTGTTCTGGTGTGCCAAAGTTTCACAAAGTAGAGTTACTTCTTGAGCTGTGATATGTTGACCCCTTCATTCACTCAAAAGTTAGTGGATTTCTGCAAAACACCAAGTGCTAGTCTGAGTGTTAGAGATAAAGTGATACTAGACTGTCTTTTTGTTCATGGAATGTTAGCTCTAGTGGTAAGAGTGAAATCAAGCTTGTCAACATGGAAGAAGCTGAAGGATTTCCTCTCAGTCACCATGAGAGTGAAGCTTGTGGGAAAACACCCAGCTAGAGTCTAGTAGGAAGATGGCAAACACGGCTATGGATATTGTCAAAGAGAAAAGAGCATGTAAGTTGTTCTTTAAAAAATGAGCTGGGATGTGAGACCTTGGAGAATGTGTGGAACGGGACTCATCAATGAACACAAAAAGTTGGTAAAATACCTGCCATCATCTATGAAAATCATCACATATTTGCTTGTGTACTTAGGAAACAATAGTTTAAAGTTAGAGAAGAAAAAGACAAAAAAAAAAAAAAAAACCTGTGGGCTATAAAATCAAATTGATAGGTGTAGAGGGAGGGAAGACCATACTGGAAACTGAGCAACAGCAACAAGAAAATTATTAAAAAAACATAACATTATCGAGTCAAGTAATCTCATCAGTGGAGTCTCAGGAAGGAGGAAATGATTGATCATTTCAAATGCTATAGAAATCAAAAAAGATCAGAATTAAATAATGAGACTTAATAGCAGAAACCAGTGATGACCTTCATGACCTTGCCGAGAACATTTTTTTTTTGTGTGTGTAAAGATGGATAAAGCTACATCAGTGAATTAAAAATAAGTTTGAAACAAGAAGGTGAAGACAGTGAGTGTAGCCAACATGTGAAGAAAATGAGGGTGTAGATGAAAGGAGAGAAAGAGCAGCAGAGAGAGGCACATAGCTCAGACTGAGGCTTAATTATTTGTTTTAATATAGATGAGACTTGGCTTTGTTTAAGTGTTAACATAAAAGACTGGATATGGAAAATACTGGAAATCATAGAAACAAAGAGAAATGACAAAGAGAAATCCCAGTCCTGGAGGACCCAGGTCAGTGTATTATAGGGGGACAGTGGACACCTCTGCCTTTTTGGTGGAGGGGACACGGAATGATGCTATAGACTCAGAGGTAAAACACAGAGCTGGCTCCTTTTTATTTTATTTTTTCATTTTTATTTTCTTACATTGTTATTAGTTTTTGGACAGTATTTGATTTCTCCCTTCCCATGTAGTCCCCATAGTTCTCCCATGGCCATACTTCCCTTTTTCTTGTTTCCATTTTCTCCTAAAGTGGTTGGAGAGGTGATGCAATGCAGGACTTGAATTAGGGTGAAGTGACATATAAACTGTGGGGAGGAGATCTACTCATCGTAAAAAACTAAAAATCATTTACGTTTGGAAGCCTTGAACTTTTAGCGGCATCAATTTGCACAAACATGATGTTCCTTCTGGTTTCTGCAGCAGATTTGTTGAGAAATGGGGTGTGCAGTGGAAAATTAGGGGCTACCTGGATTGAAACTTTTAGTCTTAATTGTATATTGATTAGAGTGATCGAGTCAGTTTTAATCTAAACGGATAAAGGTTAGAGTGACTGAATAATGAAAGAATCCCGGAGCCAATCATGAGCTCAAAGAGAAAGTGTTGCAGAATAAAAGGGGAAATGGGTGTGTATTGGGGGAAGATGTTGGAGTTCTCCAAGGAGTGAAGGCTCGGGTAAGGAGGTGAAGGGAAAGACCTTCGAAAACAGGATTTGGGAGAATTTATCTGCTTTAGAATAGGGATCTAGAGAGGGGAGAGGGCTGGGATTGGCTGTTTTAAGAAAGGAAGTTCAGAGCAGTAGAGGGGTTAAGATCACAGATAAAGGGAGAGGATGGAGGAGTTTGATTCTGGCTATAACAAAAGATGGCGGGATATGAACCATCTCAAGTTCTCTTTGGTGGTCACAGAGATGGGGAACAAGAGAGCTGGCTATCCATTCCTGTTTTGTCATTCCGGGTTGGTTTCCAGGTTTGTCTTTGCAACATTTTGTGTACATTTTTATTTCAGGATTTGTCAAAAATCGCTAAACCCATTAGTTTACTTAGCACTTAGTAAATTGTTCTTACTATAGTTTTCTAAATAGACATATTGAATAAAAAAATTAAATGTAATTTCCTTTCCCAAGATCCAAATACATTTAAAAGAACTAATTATACACTGATGACCTAAAGAAATAAGTTCCTTCAAATGTTACACACACACACACACACACACACACACACACACATACACACACACACACACAATCTCAAAGTAGTTGGCAGACTTCTAAAGGCTTTTATTTTAAACATTATAATTGGCTTTAATAATTGAATTACTTTATAAAAGTTTATGGGAAAATGTTTTGTAGACTTCCAGGTAAGGATGGAGGTATGGTAGAAATTCAATTAAAGATGACAAAAAGAATTGAAATAGAGAAATGCTGGTGTCTGTGTGGAAGGTAGGAAAGGATGACTACCTTATGGCACTCACTTTAAGGAAGGTCTAGGTAAGGAAGGGCTACGGGTTCAATCAAATAAAGGAGTAAATATCTTACACACTTGTCCTGCTACAAAGCCACTGCTCTACCAACAGTTAAGTAAGGGATACCTCCGTCCTGAAGCTTTCTGTATACTTTCTGTATACCTGAAGTATTATCTATATATATTCATCTTTTTTTTTTTTAACTTGGCCAGAGATAATTGTCCATGCTTTTAGAATAAATTCTGTAGTCCTGTTTTGTTTTGTTTTTTTTCAGTGAACTACTTATTTTCACTGTTAGTTTTGTTGTTGAGATGAATCTGACACTATTTGTATTTGAGTGGATTGGAATTAGTTGTAAATGACAGACAAGCCAACCTAAGCAAGCTTAAACAAGGTTAAAATTTATTTTCTCAAGTAAATTAATACTGAAGAGAGATCAGGACTGGAAGTATGTTTCTTTGGTGTTACAGTTCTACGCGCTATCATTTCTACTGTTCTACCATGCTTTGCCTTTAACTTTTCTTCCTTGAAGTGGCACGTGCCACTTCTTACTTGCTGTTGATCAGAACATAACCACAGACAAATACCTAGCTTCAGTGTAGGTGCTAGAATGAAACCATGATGATAGCTAAAATCCCAGGGTTGATTTTATTTGGAAAGAAGGGGACAATGGATTTTCATTGAAACTAGTAATCTCAGCTGCACTACTCTCGATTCTTCAGTGAGAAATGAGAGATCTATATCTCTCTAACTGCTATAATTTTTCCAATAGTCCAAATCTGTGCACTCAAAAGTATCTCTAAGATTCTAAAAGGAATGTAAATAAACTAGTGGCAAATAAACAGGCAGATATGACTGGGTGCTAGGAGACTCTTCTTAAAGACTTGATGCTGAGTTGATGTAAAGTTGGAGCCATTCTAGGCCCCCATATGAGTAGAGCCAAAGAAGAAAACAGATCCAAGATAAAGAAGGATTTGAGGACTGACAACATGTCAGTCTCGATGGAGCCATTGTTGAACTTTGACTAAGCCTGATACTTTGATCAAGTCATTGCATAATTTTTGTTGTTTTTTTTTTTTTCCTATGTGGGATGAAAAACATATTTAAAAGAGAAAGGACTGAAGACAAGGGAAGTACTAAGGGAACATACCACTTGAAATCTATTTTACTGCCATGTATCAGTTTCATTTAAAAAATGAATCCAGTAGAAGATGATATACTTATTTCCATTCACAAAAAAGAAAGAATTACATATCCAGACACATTCTTGTGAGGCCTAAGAAAATCAAGAAAAATAATACTTAATTCAGAATAATCAACATCTACATGGAATGTTAGACGAGAACAGAGAAAATGCCTATAGCAATGAGAACAGAAGTGAAATATTTTAGGTGGGTAAAAATCGAGAAATTTTACCAGCAATTTTAATCCATGATTATACTCAGCAACTAGCAAATCTGTTCAAAAATAACAATTGCTCAAACAGAATGCAAGTTTTTCTCTCTTCAGGGCTAGTATAGCAGTTCTATGATGTCAAACAAGGATTCAGGCTACCCTCTATCTTTTTCTATTGTTTTCCTTAGTGTATGGCTTCCATTCTCAAGGTTGTCTCATGTGTCTAATATCTGCTTGGTTCCATCTTATCACCACTGCATTCCAGTTAGTTAGGTGCATTGTGTCTGTAAAAACTTATAGATATGTTCTAAGAACTGTTCCCTAAGTTGCACTCAACGCATCTTTAGATGATTTGACATAGTTGGTTGAGAGGTGGAATCCTTTATTGGGAAACTCAGCAACTAAAACAAAAAATAATTGGTAATCTGTTCCTAAATAAGAAAAGGAGAATGGATGTTGAGGAGACAGGTCCCACACTAGCTAGTGAGTAGCAACACATCCCAAAAGTCTTCTTGTAAAGTCAGCTGAGTTTGTGCTCTGTCAAAATCAGTAATTAGATTTAGAAATAAAAAGACATAAAAACAAAGACAAAGAGCAATAAAGGCATTATTCAGGATGACAAAATTCTTTCAGACCTAATAATGATTGTTTTAGATTGCAGTAGAATGGTGGGTTCTGAGTAGGAGCTCTCTGAAAATAAAATGTTACTTGAAAGGAATTATATAATTAAGGGAACTGGATAAACTTGAGGCATGATAATGCATGCTACTCAAAGTAAAAGGAAAGACAATATGAAATTCCAGAAAAAATTAAAACAATTGACTTTAAGCAATTGTCGGTATATAAGAGAATTCATCTTTGTCCTGATGCTTCTATCCATGTTTTCCAAATGGCTTAGGAGTTATGGTATTTTACACATAGGAAAGAGAATGTAATCTTAACATTTATTCATAATAATATAATGAGGCTTAAATGGTTTTTAACTATAGTTAACCCAAGGACAAATTGTGTAAGACCTAGTCTGGATCCACAGCAGAATGCAAATGTTAGCAAAAAGCCAGTATAAATGTAAAATAACAGCACACAGTGGGAAATGGAAGGGCAGAGGAATTGGGGGGAAATAAAAGGACACAAGAATTTAAAATATTAAACATAGTCTGATACCAGCATTGAGGAGAAAAGCAGAGGTGGTTAAAAGTTTGCTAAACAGAATTTTTTTAACTTAGGAAGTTAATCAATACTTATTTGGAATGCCTAAGTTAAGAGAAATTTACATATCATTTAGTGGTTTGAAGATAACGGAAGACAGACAGGTTGCACCCAGATGGTCTAAGATTTTGGTGGGAAAGTATGGGAGTTACATAGGCAAACATTCTTATTTTATTTACTCAAACATATGTATATTATTTCAATAAGTATAAATTTTACAAAAATCCAAAGAGCAATATCGGAAGACTTCATGTTTTGGTTGGGAGTTATACAAAGCACAAACTTGTTAGTTGTGCAATATGAGCTTCTGTTTGATGCAATGAGTGCCAGGCAGAATTGCTTCAATTCTTTAGTCAATTTTGTAGGGCTTGCTTTGGTTTACTTTACTCTAAAGTTTAAAAAAGCAAATAACCTTATGATTAAAAATATGAAATAGTTACATTTAACATAAGTTTAAAAATAAGAAGGTTATAATAGAGTTGGAAACGAATAAAATTATCAATTACCATTAATAAATTCTTTTAAAAATTGAAAATTACTTACCAAAAATACACCGGGTGAAAAAAAAAGTTTTTCTGAAAAAAATCCAAAATGTTTTATAAGAATTAAATTCTAAACTCAATGAACTACTCCAATAAGAATAATTTATGAGTGGAAATTGTTACAAATTATAACAGATCTACACATAAAAATCAGTCATTAAATTATTTGTAACATGGAAAAGTATTAATAATATGCTGTTGAGTGATATTCATTGTTAATCTTAAACATGCTGAGTGTCTATTATGTTCTGATAACACTGGTCAAAAAATTTTTACAAAAGTCATGTTACTAAAATAAAATTAGTCATTTCCTATCAATTTGTATGTGCTCAACACGAATATGACAGTCAAATCCTAATTTTTGCTCTAGCTTTTTTGTAAGCTGCAATAAATTGATGTTTACATCATGAAATTCAGCCAATAGTAATAGGCCTACAACTAATACCTGTAAAAAAATCAAGTCATAGACTATTTCTTAGATTTCTTCGCTTGTCTCTTGTACAGCTGTTCAGTAATACAATAGATGAAGACAGTTTCCATCGGGCAAAAGCACAGCCTTAAGACTCAGTTTCGAAGAGTCTACAAATAGCCGCCATTCTTGTGGGTCATGAGTGATTTCTGGCATTCATGAGGCCCTCAATATTGGAAGAGAATACCAGAGTACTTTCCTTTCTGAAGAAAGGCTCCCACTGCTGGTGGCGCTTTTGATATAAAGTAATTGTGACATCTTCTTCTAGAAGATTCCATTGTTGGAGTCTTGATGCTAGCAATTCTACCTTGTTCTTGGCTAAATCCAAAACACAAACCAGGTCATTGAGTTCTTCCTGTGTTTGTCTGTGTGGAGTTGATAATGCACCACAGTGAAAATCTGGATCACTGCATGCTTATGGAACAGAAGAACAGGTCGGCTCACCCTTGTCCTCATTAGATGAATCAAGAGAATATTCTGCTGGAGGTTCTGGAATAGGAAGTCCCTCACCATGTGGAACTGGTCTCAATGCAGATGGAATGTTTGGGTAGACTATTCTCAACTTCTTTTGCTTCATTATCCTGCCAGAAAGAGGAGGAACCAAACAGAAGGAACAGTCTTTTATGTGGTTGCTTGGCTCTCTCCACACTATGGGGACTGCAAATGGCATTGATGGTCTTTTGCCATTTAACCACTGTGAAAGCTGTGTTGTACATGAAGCACAGCATAGAAGCGGGACCCAAGGCTTGTCTTGGTCACCAACCTTGCATTCAAAGTAAAGATGATAAGTCTTCTTCACTGGAGAAGTGATGCTTTTCTTCTGGTTGGTAATGTCACTTCCCCACAAATAGAGCAGAAATTGTCCACACTATTAACGCAATTTCCAGGCATTCCTGTTCTGTATTGTGCCTAAATGGATAAAATAATAACAGTTCTATGGAACAGTAGCTTCTGCTGTCTCTCACAAAGTCTGAAATATTTTCAATGCTTAATCTTTCCAACAGGGCTTTCTCGAGTGCACTGCTGACGTCAGCTTACTTTAGCAGCCACCTGCCAGTCGTATTGCATTGCATCAGAAAATGATGCAATCCACTCTGGATGATGCGTGCATAATGACATTATGCAATGTGATGCAAAATTACATCATTCTAGGCTGATTTGGGATGTTGCTTGCAGTCCTACTGGATAAATTTACATGGTGAAATGTATAAATTGAATTATTTGAAATATCTTCAAAATGAGAGCTAATAAAAAATTTTCAGTCTTATATTCATGTTCAGCACACCAAGATACTACAGATTAGGGCCTTTTTAAGTCAGTAACAATCTCACTGTTGACCAGTGTAGTAGATAATGGGAAAGCCAAACATAGTCCTTATTCTCATGTTCCTTTATGGCCAGATGATGGAGAAAATTAAATAAGCAAGTGCAAATTATTGTGATATATCCTACCATAAAAATTTATAAGGTGCTGTGTATATAGAAATAATGACTTATTTATATTTGAACTGGGAAATATAAAGGGAATCAATATGGCAAGATTTCCTATTTCAAAAGATGTTCAGACTGAACAGGTTAATTCATCTTTATCATTCCTCATGCCAATTTTATTATCACATTATTCCAATATTAAAGATTGGGAAACTAGTCATAGAGTGGTTAAATAAAATGCTTCAGAGTCATACAAATTATATATAACCATAATTATCTTGCAGTCTGACTCCAGAATTCATACTCTCAACTTTTGCATTGTTTATGATTATATATATAACACATGCTAAAAATGACATTTTTAAATTAGGATAAGGAAGTTTTAGTAAAAAAACAAGATAATTGGAATGTTATTTAAAGTAAATTACAGTATGGTCAGCTTAATTTTCTCCATAGTATATGTTAAATGAACTGAAGACATGGATATAAAACTCACCTTCTTAAAACCAGCTGGGGAGAATCCCACATGGTGCAGCAGACCTCTCTTGCCTCACCCGCTGCTCCCCTCAGCAGTGTATTTCTGATCTGCCTGTTCTGCTCCCTGCTCTGTCTCTGGTGAACCCTCTCACCGCCCCACACCTCTGGCCTGTACCCCAGCTTGTAAAAAAAAAAAAAAAAAAGTAAAACATTTTCCACTTGAGTGTGTAAAATCTGTATTTTCACAAGAATTCTTAAATGTGGGTATGGGTGAAAATTTGATATTCTTGTGAAGTTGAATTGGTCAGTTTATAATGGCAAAACTTCTGGAGAAAAATTATGCAATAAATATTTTGCTTTAAAATTTGTTAATTTGTCTTGTGAATAATGTTACCTTTTACACTAGAATTTCTACACTGAAAAGATACTCTAATGATTTAATATTTTCTTGTCTACATAGTTATTTTGTAAGGATATTTACTTGAGTATAACAGGGAAATATTGGTAAAAATATAAACACCTCATGGGAGAATATTGTCATAATGGGTTAAAATATTAGTGTTACTTTAATGTTAAAATAAGTACTTCATTGCAGGCTACAGGTTGCTTCAGAAGAAGGTTTTCTACATTTCCAAGTGAAGGTCAGAATTAAGAGCATAGATGTCAGAACACTGAAAGGCCCATGAAAACACCCATGATAGACTCTTGATTTGTGTGTCTGGAAATCCCATGACTTTTGGCATAATGTGATTTTTTTTTTAAAGATTTATTTTAGTTTTGCATACAAGCTGGGGTGCAGGTGAGGTGTGGGCAGTGAGAGGGTTTACCAGAGACAGAGTGGGGACCGGAACAGGCAGATTCACTGAAATACACTGCTGAGGGGAGCAGCGGGCAAGGCAGAAGAGATGTGCTGCACCATGCGGGAATCTCCCCTGCTGTGCATTGAACTCCCGGCACAGCCAACAGCTCCACAGTGCTGCGCTTAACCCACTGCGCCACCAGGGAGGCCACCATAATGTGATATTATACTACCTATCACATAACTTGAACTTTGTCACATGATAATTTAGTTTCCTATAAGCTGGGCAAAGTAAAACCTCTATGTTCCAACAATGCCGAGACAAAACAGATTCCCTTGAGAAACACCCACATCATCATTGTTATCATTATCATCATCTTTATCACTTTTGGGGTGATTTGTGTTGTGCAAATTTGGGTAAGCTGAGATCTATGGTTTCTAGAACCTTCTTCATTATCTCATTGTTGATTCCAGTAAGCCAAGAGATACCTGCATGGGATGTGGAGTACAGAAGTGAAGCAGCAGCCATTTTCCCTTGAAAGTTGCTTGAGTCAAATGTAGTGATGGACAGTCACAGAAGTGAATTTCTCTTACTTCTTAATATCCTCTGTTCCAAGCCTAGCCCTTCTTCCCAGTGTCTGACCTTGTTGTCTATGAGTTGCTCCAGTTCACCACTAAATGTCTGTGAACCTGAATTGGTGAGACTTACACAGAGAAGCTAACTACCCATAGATCTCTGTTAGAACTCCCCATCCATAGTCTACTGTTGCCAAATAAAATTGAGATTCTCATATAGCCAAACCTCTTATTGAGCACCTGATAATAATGCTATGTTAATTACTGTTATTTACTCCCATTGACATTTAATATATATTAGACTGTCATGATACATGGAACTTACATGTCAATTTCCATTAATCTCGGATATTTTATACTCTTTTCCTGCTCTATTTTTTCTTCTTTTTTTAAAAATTTATTTATTTATGCATGCAAGCTGGGTATAGGCCAGAGGCGTGGGGTGGCAAGCGGGTTCACCAGAGACAGATTGGGGAGCAGAACAGGCAGAACCACAGAAATACCCTGCTGAGAGGAGCAGTGGGCGAGGCAGGAGAGGTCTCCCGCACCATGTGGGAATCTCGCCGGTAGGGCATCGAACTCATGTGGCCGCTGCCAACAGCTCCACAGCGCAGTGCTTAACCACTGTGCCACCAGGGAGGCCCTCTATTTTTTCTTAAAGGGAGTGTGAAGTTATTTATTGTATCGGTGATTTATTACACCTGATAAGAAAGGGAACTGAGGCACCATGGGTTTTAGAAAAAACTTCCAAGGTTATAAATTAAATCATTGGGGAAGTTGGGAGTAGAATTTACCACTTCTGAAATTCCACGCTGTTGTCTTCAATGTTGGGCTGAGACAAACTATGTATCTTTGGAAGAGAAAGAAAACTAGATCTCAATATTTCAAAGAATCAATTTCCATTTAGTTTCTAGATAGATGTATGGATACATTTATATCTAGATCAAAATGTCCAATTGTAACTCATTCCATAAGTTTTAATATTATTTTTAATCCAAGAGGATTACACATTCCTTTGTTGTTCATTTGTATGAAATCAGATTTTTTATTCTTTATCAGACATATGTTCAAGTTCAGTTTCTAAGCATAAGCATGTCTTTCATGTAAGTGCCCCACAAGACTTGAACAATGGGTTTCATATGGAACTCAGAGACAATATTTAAAATAATCTTTTGGAATTTCTTGCTTTATCAGATGGTCTTTGTTGAGATGGGATTTATATGAGAAAAGTTGGAACAAAAATCAAAGAAAGTGGAAAATATTTGAGGAAATGAAAGGAACTTGATTAATATGAAGGATTTCAATGATGGGGCAATATCAGCTATTATCTTGGTGAGTCAAACCTAGAAACTGTGTTATGAAGGAAAATGTAATTTCAATGTAATCTGAAGCATTGATGTAAAATGAGTAAGTGGGATAAAGATATTTTCCATTTATTACATGAATTTTATTAAATACAGGGTTTCCAGTAATGAGTTTTCACTTCCCCCTCCCTTACTTATTTGGAAAATATTTGACAAGTACAAGTTATTTTCTCCTATAGTTTCTCCTGTAGTTCTCCCGTTTTCCTCTTACAGAATATTTGTTTTGTGTAAAAACTAGTGGTAGTATCCTTTATAATATCCAAAATGGAACAGAGAAGAAGAAAAAGAAGCTTTCCTAGACCAGGAGGACTAACATCAGGGAACTGGTTTAAGTTTTACAAATTTTTCTTCATTTTCATAGCATTCATAAGCACATTCTGAAGCTTACAATATGTGCAATAATTTATAAATCCTATCATCTAATGCTTATAGACGCTTTTACAAATAGCCCCTAGTAGTCCAACAAGATAATTAATTACAACTGTGTAGTACAGTGACTTAGAGCAGTGTTTCTTGAGCTCTCTGCTGAAAGACAAGTTGTTATCCTTCCTGATACACTGTAAATCAATATTTTGTTAGATGTAATAAACACAAATTACTATAAAAATGATCATGTACTTGCACTTGAATGTTAAGACAATATGGGATAGCTATAAAAGGTTTCAAATACCTCTCATTTATGGCTGCGGCTAGTTTTTGTTTTTGTTTTGTTGTTTTTGTTATTTTCTCCTCCTGATATCTTATTTGGTTCCCCTATATACCTCCTATAAGTGAAACCATTTGATATTTTTCTTTTTCCTTCTGGCTTATTTCACCGAGCAGGGAGGATAAGGGCTCAAAACGGGGGAGAAAAGAGCACAAGGGGCTATGGTGATGGTTCACCGGTGAATTGGTGGTGGGTAACCCACGAGGAATACACAATAATGTAGAAGATATAAGTAAAAAATATATAAAAAAAAATAAAAGTTTTCAAATACTTATGCTTAATTTCTCCCCTTTTTTGAGGTCTAGTACTAGTTGATGGCCCACTCCTTGAGAAATATTGTTTTAGAGTGTAGTCTCTGGTATTCAGTTGCTTGGGTTCAAATTCCATCTCTGCCATATGTAACTTGCTTTGTAATTTTGTTCAAGTTACTTAAATGTAAAATTTAAATAATATTACATCTTTTTTCACAGTTTGACGAAGGATTTAATGAGATATTGTCTATGAAGCACTGGGAAGAATGTCCAGCTCACATTGCAGAGTCAATAAAGGTAAGTCATAACTACTTCATGCAACTTTACAATCTATAATGCCTTTTCTCATGCCTCATTTCATTTATTTACCACATAATTTCTGTGGGAGTTGACTAAAGAAGTTATGATTATTCTCCTCTGTACAGCTAAGAAAACTATGAGTCAAGTGTTTTAAGTGGTTATGCGTGTAAATGGTATGTGGCTGGTATATGGCAAAACAAGGAGTTAAATTTGATGCTAGTTCTTCCTTATTCCCCCCTCCCAGTCAAGGTACGTAAAAAGTTCCATGAAGTAGTTTTCTTCATACAGAACAAAGTCCTTCCTGCCAGTTTCCTAAGCCTCTTGGTTTGACATAGCTTGACAAAAAACAGCACCATCTCAGCAAAAGTGGGGTCTCTTGATCCCCTCATTTTAGTAGACTTTTTCCATAGAAGAGGCTCTTGTTGTCCCTGAACTTACATTTCCTTTTCACAGCTACTGAAGAGCAAGATATATACAGTTTATGCTTTCAGTACAGAGTACTGTATATCTGGTTAATGTGATGACAGCTGTATTTTAGATGTTGGAAACATCAATTGGAAAAGTAATTTCCAACCCTAAAATGAAAGAAATGAAAGGGGTTGGTGAATGGTCTGACTTACCTTTTCTTTTTAACATGTATGTCCATATGACATAAAGATCTCTTTGGTTGAAGTTTAAATGTTCTAGTTCTTACAAATCTAAAGAAATTTTTACTTCTTCCTCAGGTTAAACATGCATATGTTTTCAGAATAAGCTGTGCAAGCAACTCATAAGGGACATTATATGTCCTGATAATTATGGTCTATATTTGATTCAGAGCAAAAGGAAGAAACCAAACTCATGATGTGTGATGAGAATAAAACTCTGTTAGTAAATTAAAAAGGGAGTCTCAAAAAAAGCCAATACAACAGATGCCTTTTCTCCAAAAATGCCTTCAGGGAAACTTACAATAAAAAAAAGAAAACTTCCATTATGCAGCAGCACAAAATGGGCTTAGTGTAACAAGCCATTGTCCACTGCCCTAAATAAGAGAATGAGCTTTCCATTAGCTAATTTATAAATGAAATGATAAAATGAACTTTAAAAATGTGCAGAAAAGCAACGTGGGTGGAGGTAAACCAAAGAACTCGGAATTATGCCTAACTGCTACTCTGTGTATATCAAACCTCTACAGGAATGAGTCCTTTAGGATGAAACACTCTCTCTTCTGTCAAAAGTGTCAAGTAAATGAAATAACTCAACCACACTTGTTTGGGAGCAGCCCTGTGCTCTCAAAATTCTGGGTTGAGGTCAGGAGTGCTATAGCAACCATGATGAAATGTGAAATTTCTCATGCCCTAGACTCTTGTTTACTGCACATAAAGGACTTTGCACTAGATAAATATAGAGAGTTCCAGGCACTGCAATGTTAGTGGCCAAAAAGCAAATAACCTTTAGTTGGAAAGTAAAGCTGTCCCAGACCTAATAGACAGGGATTGAGAGCTGACTACAGTGAATGTGGTAGAAACTCTATTTTATTAAGGTGAAGGGAAATTATCATGGTGGACACAATATTGCCTGCAATCTGCTTAAATATTCTTTTTGCTGTTATACATTCTCACCAGGTGATCTAAAATTTTGAAGTCAGAGTAAAAATATGGCTATATGAAGGCGATAAAGATTCTAGTTAGCAAGAAGATATCCACGATTAATTTGAGTTCCCTCACAAGTAAACCCTGAGGCTAGGGTTTGAGAAGTTGTAGGTTATTTGGTAGGTAATCTCAGAAGGCATTGTTAGGAAAGTGTTGAAATGACACAGGAAAGGGAAGACATACACACAAAAGAGAACATTTTCAAGCCAGTTGCTCCTGGGCAAACCCAAGAGTAACTCTAAGTAGGAATTCTAGGGATCCAATAGGACAGATGCCTCAAAACCAGTTGATCCCAGGGCCAAGGAGTGTGGGTATTTGTATACTAAATCAATCATTGATTGGGTAGTGGGAGAAGTTTGTATTTCAGCATTCAGATCTGGTGTGTCGGTGCCTTCCAGCAATTAGATGTCCAGTAGTGCCTTTAAATAGGGAAGCATCCGAGGATGCTGTTGGGGTATCTGCTACAACTTATGAAGCTACATTTCCTTTCGATTCTGTAGCAATCAGCACTATAGACTTCAGAAGTTGCACACAGATGTGCATACACATTTGATTTAAGGATTATCTTCACTTGCTTTTAAACATAGAAATATGACTTGCATTAAGGCAGAAAACTGGAGCCTCCCTGGTGGGATAGATCTCAGTGCTATCATGCTATCACCACTGCAGCCTGAGTTCAATCCTGGGCCAGGGAGCTAACCCACATGGCACAGCATACTTCTCCTGTCTTGCCCGCTGCTCCCCTCAGCAGTGTATTTCAGTGAATCTTCCTGTTCTGCTCCCCACTCTGTGGTGAATCGTTTCACCCCCCACACCTCTGTCCTATACCATAGTTCTTATATACATAAATAAATAAAAATAAATCTTTAAAAAAATGACAAAGAACTGAGCCTCCCCGGTGGCGCAGTGGTTAGGTGCTGCGCATTGGAGCTATCGGCTGCAGCGATGCGAGTTCGACGCCCAGCTGGGGAGATTCCCACATGGCATGGCAGACCTCTCCTGCCTCGCCCGCTGCTCCCTTCAGCAGTGTATTTCCATCGATCTGCCTATTCTGCTCCCCTCTCTGTCTCTGGTGAACCCTCTCACTGCCCCACATCTCTGGTTTGTACCCCAGCTTGTATGCATAACTAAATAAATCTCTAAAAAAATTGACAGAAAACTGCAGGAGACTGATGCACAAGAAAATAAAGTGAAATGACTCATAAGTATTTTGGAGTTAGACATGATTCAGAGCCTAACCTTACCAGCCAAGTTAATTCAGCAAGTAATTTAATGGATTTTAACTTCATTTTCTTTATCTGTGAAAGGTATACATAGTACACATTTTACAGAGTTGTGATAATTCAAACTCCTTGCTCAATACTTGGAATATATTAGTTTGTCAACAAAGATTAGTTATGATCAGCACCATCCTCAAAAGTACTACCGCCACTATCACAATCAATAACAGTAATACATCATGATGTCAGCATCATCGTCATTGTGATCGTCATTATTATCATCTTCATAGTCATTTTTTTCTTGTTCAAGACACATGAAGATTTCTCTGCAAAACAAACAAAGGTATACCTCTTTCTATATAATGGGAAGAAAGTCAGAACAATATTCAGTCTCTTAAAAATTGTGAAAATGATTCAATCTCCTCTTAAATGCAATATGCCTTCTTTTTATTGAACTTGGATGTGCAGCTGCTTATGCTAGAACACTCAGACAGGTACTAATTAACAGGCACTAACAGCTTCAAGGGAAAAGAGTCATGTAAATACTTATTTAGAAAATATTTAAAGTAGTCATTATAGAGATTCTCCAATTGCCACATATTTTATGGCAATCTATTTTCTAAAATGAATCAACAGGACGAAGTCATTCTTAAAATTCCACTTAGTAAAGCCTCCATGCAACTGGCTATGTTATTATGTGGTGCAAGATGCAGATTTAACACAGTAATTCCTTTTCCTCTCTTCTGAAAATTATAGCATTAAAGAAAATGCTAGTCACTTACATAAAGTAACTGTACTAGCTGGGGATCACTGACTGAGTTTGCATACATGAAGAATTTGGATAAGTTAGGTTCTCAAAGGCACTGTGACCAAAGTATACTGTTAACTGAGAAGTCTACTTTTTTGTTTGCCAGTTCAGTGATTCACATTTGGAAATTACAGGAATTATTCTTCTTAACATAAATATCCAGTGATCTTGATAATGATAACTAAATTCTTCCTTTATTGACCTCATCTAGCACCAAGATTTTAAACACTACCGACATAACAACTCTTAACTTTCAATCATTAGTCCTTGTTTCTCCGAATGTTTTCCCTCGAATAATTGAAAAAATGACTCTCTGATGAAAGGAAGGCACTTTGGAACCTGCCTATTTGTGGAAATATGGGAATTGAATAGCACCTCTCCTATCAGATATGAGTGATTATTTATTCTGCACATCTCTAAGATCAAGCCTGATTCTGACACCAGTGAACATTAGAATCCCCATTGCTGCTTCAATGGTGATTGTTTTAGAATCATCTTGCTCTCTGGGTTGATGTTCTGCATAAACATTGTTTCAAAAACATGACTTCCCTGTGCTCAATCTGAAATGTCAGGTCACAAACATGTTCCAAAGTCAAGGGGTATTTTAATTCAGTAATTAGATCTTAGACAGAATTAATGTGAGTTCATATTTTTTCATGCACAAATATGAAAAATAACTATATTTATCTCAGTAAAATAAAGCACATTCATATTTCACATGAGCTTCACAATTCTGTCAGACAAGAAGGAGGTATGGGATAAATATTTGCAAACTGCTTAGTGTATGCCAAATAGGAGACAACAAAAATACTGATATAAATAACATTGTAACTCTCACATAGTCTTCATGCCACCTGTGTGATTTAAGATTATTGATTTAGACTCAAGCAATTAGGAATTTAAGTCTTAGGGAGTCTAATGATTTGCCTAGTAGTGTGAAGTTAAGAACAAGTGAAGTTAAAACTCAATCTGGGTCTTCTAATTCAAAGTCCTATGGATTTTGCATTATCACAATTGTTGCCTCTGACACCTTGGAGTTGTTTTTAAAGTAAATCTCTGTTTTTTCTATTGCTTGGCATTTTGAAATAGCCTCAAAGAATAATCAATTACCTCCTTTTGTATGCATGTGGTATGTATGAAAAGTCTTTTTCCATTTACATTCGCTATATTTGTAGATTCATCGTCTAGACGGCCCCGCTGCAAGTATTCACTGGTGGGTCATTATAATGATGTTTGCTCTTTCTCACTAATATCATAAATGGAGTAAGTTTTGATAGCTCTCAGTGACAGAAAAATATTTTTATAGGTAGAGCAGGCCCATGTCTTTGTAATTAAGCTTGCCTGAAATAAGACCAAATGCATCAACATATTTATGCCTCACATTGTGCAGCCTCTTATCCTGTTATTATATTAACATAAAGGGTGCCTTTAATTATGCAGAACTACAAACTGCATTATTGATATTCTATAAACATTAACTACACCCATCCCTAATGAAGCAGAAACAAACTGTAGTCTCTTATTTTTTAAGATTCATAGAAAGAAAGAAGTCTATGGTATAAAATAAAAGTAGTTAGAACATTATGTCTTCCTTGAGTTGTTACTATGAGTGGATATGAGTGTAGTCATTTTCATCTGTGAGATTTCCTAGCTACCTTTTGTACAAATATTCCCGAATTGTTTGAACATATTTAAAAAGTGATACTAGAAATTTGCCATCTAACTCTACTTAGCAAACCTTCATTTTTCAATATATCTTATTCTATGTATTACAGTTGCATGATTTTAACCTTAATGATTTATTATTATAGATTAGTCACATGGGATTTTATTGCCATTAGAACGTGCAAAGTCATGAAAAAAGGTGTCATAAAAATAATGCTTACTTTCTTCTAAGCGTAAGAAAATTATAAGGGCCTCCCTGGTGGTGCAAGTGGTTAAGTCTTAGCACGATCAAGCTATACCAGCCATTGCAACATGAGTTCAATCCCTGGCCAAGGAGCTGAACCACAGGGCACAGCAGGCCTCTCCTGTCTCTCCCACTGCTCACCTCAGCATTGTATTTCAGTAAATCTGCCTGTTCTGCTCTTCACTCTGTTGTGGTGAATTCTCTCACCCCTGGCACCTCTGGCCTACACTTTAGTTCTTGTCTGCATAAATAAATAAAAATAAATCTTTTTTTAAAAAGGAAAATTATAAGAATCGAGAAGCTTTGTCTTCTCCATATGACTTCATCTACGGCACTTCTAGCAAAAAAAAATTCGTTATGTTAAGATCAACTATGAAAAATTTAAAAAATAGTTTGAGTAAAATAATTTCCAATATTATATAACTCTACTATTGAAAGATATTTATCATTGGAACCCTCTTTATATTTTGGGCTTGGTTCAAAATTTAGACACAAGTATATTTATGAGAATTTTTTTATGACATTGCTCTTATGAAGCTTGTGTTTCTCAGGTGGTCTGAACTTTTAGTCATTCCTCCACTCAACAAATACATATTATGTATTTTCACTCTGAATAAAGAAGAGAAAAGGCCAGATTGATCCCTGCATTTCTGAAGTTCTAAAGTTCTAGTTGGGTAGAAAGATATTCTTGGCAGAGAAATTCACAAACACAATTACGGATGTCCTGATTAACAGATATCTGATTTTAAAATAATTATTCAAAAACATTAAGTAAATATGAAAATTATGTATGTATATATATATATATATATATATACACACACATGATTAGTGAAAGATGTAGAATGCTGGAGTAATATGGAAAGTTAAAAAAAGAATCAAATTGAAATTCTAGAAATGAAAAAATATAATATTTGAGATAAAAAATTCATTTAAAGGCATTAAACCCATTGGACACTATAGAAAAAGAGGATTAATGGACATGAATTTGCATCAATAGACATTCAACTGATGGACAGAGAGCAGAATGATAAAAAGAAAATAATGAACAGTCTCATTGACCTGATGGGGACATGTAAGCCATTTAACATATATACAATTGCACTCCCTGAAGGAGAAGGGAGAGAAAACTCAGCAGGATAGAATGTATGTGTGTGTGTATATGGAAATGCTAAAAATGAATAGCCTCCCATTAGCACAAAGAAAGAATGAAATTAGGCAAGGAAGAAGAGGAAGGGGTAGCAAAGTGTTACTGGCAGTGCTTCTTTGTCCAGCTAGATAAGATATTAACAATTCCCCCTTCCTTTAAAAAAAAATGGAAAGTGACAATAATAACATCAACTCATATTTAGTAAAATTCATACATCATCTTACTTAGATAAAGAAAAGCCAAGGAGACTCAATTTCATAACTTTTGAATGAGTGATTATAGAAAAAGACTTTCTCTGTTCTTCTGTATTTGACAATTACATTCTCCAATTGCATTTTCCTAAAATGTGCAAGTTATCTTTATGTAATGTATATAATTATGTCACTCTTCTTTTTTTAAAAAAAAATTAATCATGCAGTGCAAAGAGCTTGAGCTTAAATATTCTTTGGTTTTACCCCAGTTCTCTGATTTGTGAGCAGCCTCATCTTGGACCTATTTTATCACCTCTCTAAGTCTCAATCCCTTCAACCGCAAATGGGAATAATAGTGCAAATACCAAAGTTTGACATGACAAGGAAATGAGGAACTTGATTCAAGATGATTATAGTTACCCAAGACCTGTTATAATCTTCCCTCCACTCAAACTCATGCCCTGACTGCATATATAGTTTGGACGAGTCATTGGCTCATACTCTTTCTGCTGTGTCTGTAAGCTAATGGTATGTGTAGGGTAAGTGAATTAATCAGGCTGTTTACTCCACTAATCTCAATGGCTATCATGTACTAGATACATACAACCTTGATCATGGTAACACAGGAAGTGCTTGGGGGTGTGGGCCCAAGATACACATGCCTGATGGTGGACACCTGGAGCATGGTGTGGGCATGGGTAAGTGGGCACACCTGAGTGAAGCCTCAGGATATAAGGGTGGTGTCACTCAGAGACAGACGGGGTATGGGAAGATGGCTACAGGAGAACAGCTATGAGAGGAGGAGTGACTACACAAGAGGTGAGACCATGAGAGAGTGCCAGAGAGAGGCTGGAGAAAGCATATAGAGATTCACTGGGGACGGGGGGCTTGGCTGCTGCCAAACTCTTGGCCTCCCAACCCCCTGACCCCCCAGTTCCTGGTTGCCAAACTACAGTATGTCACCCCTCTCACTCCTTTCTATTTAGACAATGTTATAACTTTATTCTACTATAGATTGCCACAGATACTATAGCAGTTTTTTTTTGGGGGGTGGAGGGGGTCTGTGATGATTTTGCATGTGCAATTGATTCTACTAGGCATCTTCTTCCTTATCCTTACTATGAGATAAATCACTCAAATTCTTTAACATTCGACTCACTCTTGTCTCAGATAAAACAAGGTTCCCTCTTCTATTCTTCCACATCTGGTACATTCTTAGAACATCTATTGTGTTATGATCTAGTTTGGTTAAAACACACAAATCATTAGCTGCTTTCTAAATTCCAGGAAAGCAGAGACTGGGTTTTTCATGCTTACAACTCTCAAGGTTTCCTATGACATTGACCTCTAACATGTGCCCAACAAATATTCTCTGAATGCATGAATAAGTGCAGAATGAACTACTGGTGAGGCATAGAAAAAGTAAAAGAATCAGCTTTAATTTCAGTCCAAAAGATCTAATTGCAAATCTAACATTTGTATATTTCTAGTTGTATGAAGCCTTTGTCACAACACTCTTTAGTTTCTTTAACTGAAGAAAGAAAATAGTACCTCCCTGATATAGTGATTATAATTACATAGTAGTTTGTAAACTCTAAAATATTACGTGTATTTACTTTCCCTTACTTCTTTTCGAAGGGTGACTTAAAGCATTTTTATTTGAAGGATATTTAAAAATAATTGTCCAAAGCTAGAGTGAAGGCAGCATTGATGTTGTAACTCTACATTCTGTTTGTCATGATTCATGGCCTATACCTTAAGTGTATAATTCACATGAGCTGTGCACCTGGGAGAGAAGGTGAGTGGGTCAGTAACAGCTTTGAAAGAGAATGATTTTTAACATTTTTATGAAACATCTTTAATGAAGTATATAAGGTTTGGGAGGAAAAAAGACAAAGCAGAAGAATAATGCTTAAAGATGAGGAAAATTGTTTGCTTTGCTTTGTTTTCTTGGCAGAGACTTCAGTGAATACATGCTTACAAATATATTTCAGTTTTAATTATGTGCTACACACACATACACTCATTTTCATATATGTTGCTTTATTATTAGGCAGAAAATGCAGAGGTTATAGTCTCCCATTTCTATTTTGCTAAGTCTCTGGGCATTAGCGTTCTGACCCCTAAAATGAAATAAATAACATTGATCTCATAGCACTTTTGTGTGTATTGAATAAAATAATACATTAAAGTGTATAGCACATGATAAAGGCTGCAACAAATATTTTTTTGGCCTTGTTATTTCAGAAAACATAAATATTTAAAATTATTGAATCTAATCATTAAGTGGGTTATTTCTCTGCATCAAGACTAACTGCAGTCACTCATTCTCTAGTCATCTTTGTTATTCTTACTGGGGGCAAGAAATAAAACTTAAGGGAAAACCATTCCAAAGTTTCCTCTATGTATGAAAGCAAGACTTTGAATTTACCCCATGGTACTCCAGAGATCTGAAATAAAAGTGGAGATAAACAAAGGAAGCTCAAAGAGTGAAGAACAGAAAGCTTTGGCGAAAGGACAATAGTGACAGACCAGGAAATTGGGGAGAAAAAGAGACAGAATTTATGATTGAAGCTCACTGAATAGTTCTAGTTTTATTTTTGTCCCAAAGTTAGAGATAGCTTGTCCAAAAGAAATGATGCCTGATTTTTGTTCTTCAAACAGCTGAGAACTATTTGGGTGACAGGGGAATGAGTTGTTGAAATAGAAATTTCAGACCTTCCCAAGTGGGCTGTCGGTGTGAAGTGCTTTAATTAGAAGTAATCTGACTACAGAAATTTTTCAGTCTGACTTTTTTTTACATTAAAACAGTGCATGAAAGAAAAAAACGCTGTGTAAGTTTTTAAAAACTTTAATTTTTTAAAGCAGGAACAATTACAAATGACCAAAAACCCAACTTTACTATCAAAAAATACAAGTTAAAATGTTAGCTGACTGTTTTGCCACGTAACAGGATGACAACAAACGATAAAACCTAATGTTGGTGAAGAACAGGGAAAATAAGCACTTTACACACTGCTGCTGTGAGTCTGCATGGGAGCTAAGGAAATGTGTGTCAACATCTGGCTGGACTGGGGTGCAAAGTGCTATGTGGCAAAATCTAGGTATATTCTATCCATCTTCAAGAACTATATATCTTAAAGAGATAATTTATGTCATAAACATATAACAAAACAATAAGAATACAAAAAATAATCATTGCCTAAGAATATTTAATGAATAGAGAAGTGTGGACAATTCCATGTTTTTAAAAAAATCTTCATTGCATGTAATACATTCACTGCATATCAGTATCCCTTTGAATATAGATAGAACGAGACCAAAAGAGGGTTTATCTTTACAGGGTGGCATTGCCTAATTTTTTTTTTTTCTTATTCCCTTCCCCTGCCAAGGCTTTGTACTATGAAAATGAATAACTTTGTAATCATAAAACACTATATTTTCATAAGAATGTCCCTATATTTTCTCTTTTAACCCTATTTCTGAATTGACTTATTATTTTTATTTTAGCATGGTTCACGTAGCTCATTTCTACACACTAGGAATCTATTTTACAGCTGGAAACAGAAGGCTGTTAGTGATTTGGATGAGATAAGAGAACCTCAAGAAAGTTTTCATCAACTTAAACTAAGAACCAAAGCCTTATTTTTTAGTCATTCAAATAAGGAAGTGATTGTTCATCCCCCTACCCCTACCCCACCCAAAAGCTATCAATTCTTACAGAAGTTGTTGGGTTTTAGAGTCTTCAATGAAGACCGTGGAAAGAAACACACAAAAAAGTAGAACAAGAGCCTGCAGTGTGTCAATGAAATGCCAAAGATGCAAAGCGACAACATAATGAGATGTGACGTGTCTCTACACTGACATGTCAAGTCTGTACAATTCAAAGGCTGGAGTTTGCCTAAAACCTTGGCAAAGGCATGGTTCCAGTTAGTTGCATGCAAGGATCCTTCAACATTTAAAAAAATGTTTATTAGCAAAATGCTTTCACTATGGGAAAATCTTTTTGTGACATATATTACCAGTGGAAAAAAATGGTTTAAATTGCAATTCTATAAATGAAGCAGAACCCCAGGACTTCATTCCAGTAAGGAAGCTTCAAAAGTAATGGGAAAAAAAAAAAAAGACACCACTGTTTCCATCTTTATTCAAATTTTTTTCCCATCTGATAACTATATTTACTGTCCTATTTGTTTTATTTTGAGGGCAAGAAAGTCTGGAAATTTTGCTTTTTTGATTATTTACCTTCCATCACATTATTTCTAAATCAAACTCTGTTATGCCAATTCCAGCATTAGCTTCAGGATTTTGTTTGTTTTTGTTTTAACATCTGAAAAGTTAGGTGAGATGTTGATGCTGTGTTTTTCTTTTTCACTTGCACATTCACATTAGGGCTTCTTTACAGTTGCTTTATAAGAAAATGCCAGGACACCATGAAATGATGAATAAATACATGTTTTCCCCATTTTCCTTACTATATATATTCCTGGGGGTTCATTTCATTGTCTCCATAATGTAACACTTTGTTGGAACTGTTAAAGTTAGTGACTTTTTTTATTCACTTCAAATTTTCTACAGACATTTTACAATATGGTCTCTGGTTATTAGAACAAATACCGCACATTTTCCAAGATCCATATGAGAATTGTCCATGTTTAAGTTTTGGAAACATCTTTTCTACTTCTGATTCTTTTAATGTGGTCTTAAAAAATATATGTAACAGACCACAAGGAACATGTTTCTTAAGAGTACCTACATTAAATACCCAAAAGTGAGGTAATATTGTGCAGATGTTGTCATGGTAAATACGCATGATAACAAACTTGAAAATGGCCAGAACTCAAGTTTAGATTTAGCCCAGTCAGACTTAAATTACTGGCTGTTATTTTTCAAAATGTTTTCCTTCATTTTGGTCCTAATGAGTAAATGTTTTCAGATCTGACACAATAATGTTTGAATTCTGTTGAAACCACAATTTTCTTCTACTCCACACCCAGCACAAATGGTATGAAGACAGAACTAAGAGCTTGTGCTTCCCTAGAGATCCCCCTCCAGTACATTGACATGGTTTGGGTTATTTTCCTCACAGTTTCAAGTTGGTCTGCTAGAGAAATCTCATAAAAGTAGTCTGGAACTGTTTCCTTAAAGAGAAGGACTTTTCTTTTTTAAATGATTTTTCATCCAGTTATTTATTGGGAATATAAAATGGAATACTAACTAAATGCAGAGTTGCATTTAATTCATGACAGACCTTCTCTTCTTCAAAAAAATATATTTTAAAAAGTCACCGGACAAGAAAACCACTGAGGAAAACTTCTGGGATCTTTTACAGTTGAAATGGAATCACTAAACTTGTGTTTGTTCTTTGCTAATGAAAAAGTTCATAGTAATTTTGCCTAAAGTCCATAATTATACTCTATTAGAATTCGTATTTAGTGTTGTCAGGTAAAAGTTTCCTTGAAGAGGTTAAATGCAAATAATACTTACTCCTGAAAGAATCAAACTGAAAGGCTTATGGCTAAGTCTAATGTATTGACTAGATTGAAGACCTCAATACCCAATTCTTTTCCTAGCTTCTCATTACACAGCACATAGACTGATAGTTCTGTTCAAATTTCTTATAGACTTGCTATCCTTGATGAAGTGTCTTAATTGGGTCTCAGTAGTTGCCAACCTTAAATGAATGAGTCTTCATACACTTCAAGATATAAAGCAAATTTTTTATTTTATGGCTTGAATTGCTTGCTGTTTTAGATCAGCTATGAAAAATAAAATCATATTATGTGATGTAATATGGTATAATGTAATGCAATATAAAATAACAAATATCTCCTTAGTATCTGATTAATGCCCAGAACATAGTAGGTAGTCTGTAAATATTTGCATTAATGATGGTATTGCTTAACTTTCTCTTACTAGATTTCAGAGAGCAGTGTTAGAGTTGACACACATTAACCTGCCTTATCTAAAATGAATGCTTTCTTTTGCCTTCAGTGATAGCATGCTGTTAAACAGCATGCTCTGTTACCTAATATAATATGTGAAGTTTAATCACCAAAAGTAGCTACTTCAGAATACACCTAGAGGAATGACCTGATTAATGGGGCTTATTCCCAAAACAGAAGCTATGCCTTCAACAAATTCTAAAATGTAGAACATGAGTTTACACGAGCAACAATGTCAGAATACAAGTCCCTATTCTGTTACTCATTTTGTTTAATCACCTGTGAAAAGAGCCTTAATCTGTGATTGTTTATGACAAAACACATTCTAGTATGTTTATGTCCTTCAACTTCAGCCTGTGTAGTAGTCAGTCACTTTGTCCCAGGCAATCAGTGCTGAGGAACAGCCACTGAAATATTTCCTCTTACATGAATGCAAGAGTCCTTCCAAAAAATGCCCTCTGGGAATGTGCACAATAATATCAGAACATGGACTAGGTTAAAGTCACAAATGCTGACAGTTACTGCCTTTGGGGACAAAGGAGAGCATGGAGACTTCCTGACAAATGCTGTACTTGACTTACTGCCCCCTATGTGTTCACAGAACAAGTGACACACCAGGGATTACAAAGTCAATGGTGATTTCCCTATTTAAATACTGAGGCATTAGGCTGAGCTCTAAGACAGGAAGAAGCAATCATCTACTAATGCCTCCTGACCTGTCAGGGGTAGAGAAGTTCAACCCTGTAGTTAAAACAAGCATATAGGATGAAGACATTGTTTTTTAACACAAAATAAAACTAATGTATTTAGAAAACAACAAGCAGACAAGATGGCTGACTCGATCCTGGAACAAGAAATGTCTACAGATATAAATTAGTTAGCGGCAATTTTAGGCAGTGTTGTAGAAAGTAGCTCTGCTTGGTTTTCTAGAGAAAAACAAAAACAACATGATAAACTAAAAGGCATGACTCAACAGGCTCCTCTAATTAACCAGCCTGGTGGCCCAGACATCTAGGGTAGCTAATTCCTTCCCCTGGTCCACTGCTACTAAAAGTGCACGCTTGACTGCAGAAACAAACACAAGGATGGGAAGGTTTGTTGTTGACAGAAAGCCAGCAACTAATATCCTAGTTTCTTTCTGATGGTCTGCAATTTCACAGGTTTTTAAACATTGCAGGGATAAAGACTGTTCTTTTTAATAAAACTCACCCATTCTGGAAACTTATGTCATACAAATTTCCCTCAGAAAAATTATATGGAGGCATGGTAACTTACACTTCTTCCCCTAGTGTATTTAGAAATGCATCAGATTTAGAAGCCAAGGAAATACCTACCATATGTTCAGGGGGAGGGGCAGGATGAAATGAAATTGGATGTTTTTCATATGTGAAAATAATTTTGATTGAATTCATTTAAAAAACATGGACGAGCCAATACATTTGTATATTTCTTTTAAATATATTTTTGTTTTACATAAACCTGCTCTTAAACTAGTACTGAACATTTGTATAAATTTTCACATCTTATGATACAAATCAACTTGTATAAAAATTCCTCTATGGAAAGGAACACCTGAAAAACAGTGCAGATGGGCTAGGCCTTCCAATACATGCCATTACTAGAATCAAGCAAATAATGGTTTCACTTTTTTTTTTTTTTGAAAAGACAGGTGCAATGCAAAACCAAAAGCAATCTATAAAAAAGATCTCTGTAGTCAGAGAATTACTACATTTCTTTCATTTCTGCCCATGCGGGGCCTCCTGTAGGGGTGAAGGTCTTGATAGAATGAATGCCCGCATTGCTAATTTACAGAACCTTGGTGTGGAACTCCCTAATTCAAGAACCCAAAGGAAATGCTAGCTTCCCTGGTGAAAAAGCCATAAAACGACTCTTTGCTTAAATGAGTTAATCTCCAGCTCTTTAAAAGTATCTATGGGATTCTCATTGTGAATCCTATGTCTTTTTCAAGGTATTGGCTCTTTCACAAAACAAAAGTCCTCTCTGTTTTGAGTAGGTGCCTAATAGTTCCGGAGCATTACACTTTTAATTACCTTTATTTAAATAACAAGCAATTTCATTGAATAGTTAAAGGCACAGCTTCTCAAATGCCTTCCCATTTCTAATCCTTTCTTATTCCAATGAATTGGATTGAGACATGTAACTTGGATGAAAATATTTCAGTCTGTAAACTCCTTACTAATGGTTAAACACACTGCCCGTTTGATGCCTACACTGACACTCAGATAAGACATTATCTGACTTCATTACCACTAAGCTCACCTATTTTATCAGATGAGTTGAGCTTCAGTAATTCAGACAATGATTAGATGAAGAGCAAAATAGCCCCCAGCAATTAAGAAACATATTTAAAAGCACTTTAGACCAAATGTACCTCTTGAAGGATTTTTTTCTTCATTCTCTTTAGAGCATTTTCCAGACTCAGTCTTATAATTGAAAGAAAATTTAATCCTGCATTAACCATATAATCATTTTGCAAACTAGGTTCTGGAACTCCTCTTTATTGAAGTGGGTTAGTCAAGAATTTGTGGATTAATGACTTCCAACTCTATTTAAAATCTTGTAGACTTAGCATACCTCACAAAGTCTATTTTCATTCTTATGAAATCGCTAGAATATTAATTTGGCATTTATCACCTTTCTTCTAAAAACTCAAAGTGTTATAAGAACTTCAGCAAAAAAAAAAAAAAAAGTGAAAACTACATTTCAAGGTGCAGGAAATATATTCCTATATCTTATACATCAGTCAGATAATATAGAAATAAATCCATAGCTATTAAGCAGGCTTCTTGATCAGGAGATAAATAAGTTCTACTAAAGCAGTTAGGATAAGGGTGCGCAAATCATGTGCTATAGTTAAGACAGCATTTATTTGAATAATAATACCTACATAGTATTTTATTCTTAAATAAAAGTATTTTTACATCTTATTTCAAAAAATGAATGAGAAACTATAGCAATGGAAACATATTTGCACAGCTACTTGCATTTTTAAAAATTTTTGCAAGATTGGTTTATTTGTTTCATTTTTTTAGAGTTTTAATTGTTCTTTGTATATCTTTTTGATATCAGTCCTTTGATATCAGTCAGATGCGTGGTGTGCAAATAAAAATGAGCACAAGAACTAAACAACCACTTCTCCAAAGAAGACAGACATTCAGATTGCAAACAAGCAAATCAAACCACAATGAGATACTGTTGCAAAAGTTGGCACTGGAAACACCAAGCGGTACTCAGGTACATGTTGAGCACAGGAAGTTTATTATGCAAGTGGAAACCTGCGGGCCCAGGAGAGGTTCACCTCTATAGACCTGGGCCCCAAACAAAGGCAGAGGGGGTTTTTATACAGAGTAGCTTCCGCATATCTTTTGGTTGGTTTCAGGGAAGGATGACGTCAATGAGGAGGGGAGGTCACTTACAGGCAGGGGTCTTATCAGTGATTGGTCATGCCCCTCCTTGGTATTCATTAGTAAGGGTCATGCTCATTCTTGCTATGGGGGCTGTGTTTTTCTAGTTTTCCTGGTTCAATACCACCTCACACCTATGAGAATGGCCCAAATCGAAAAGACCAGAACCAACAAGTACTGGCAAGGATGTACGGAAAAGGAAAGAGAAACTTTTTAATGAGGAAGAACTTTTTAATTTATTTTACTCTTACTATGCAGTTAAAGTCCTTGAAGGAGAGGATCTGCCTGTGTTCAGAAAATTCTTTAGTATATTGTTAAGAAACTGAAGACTTTTATAAGCTTAGGGCAGATGAACACAACTGCATGAAAGAAATAAATAATTTTGTTGGTGGCTCTGGATTGGTAAGGTTAGATAAGAGAATGAATACAGTAGTGTTCAGTTATTCATACAAAGGGGGCTTTACATTCCTTTCTGTGATTTTCCAAATCACCTAGAAAACCACCATTACAGAAAACTTGTTGATATATTTGTATGTTCATGTATTTGTTTGCACATGTGTGTGCACACATACAACCAGTGAGGTGGATGAACTGTAATTGAAAATAGTAAGTGCAGACTTAAAAGAAGAATATAGAGAAAATGGGGAGAGACCACATGGATTATAGTAAAGGACTATGGGTGCTTTGGTGATGGAAGAGCTTTGGTGACCACACCTGAGAAGAGAAACCCAACACTGTCAAAAAAAAAAATAATAATAAGGATGTAAAACAATTTTCCTTCATTAAAAAATGTAAAGAATATAGAGAAGACATGGTGAAGAAATAAACTTCTAGAAAACTGCAGACTTTTTTTTTCTGAGAACATAGGTGTTCTCACGGGCTGTAGAGCTATGATTCTTGCCAAACGCCTGTTTTCTGAGGATAAGATTCTGTCTTTCCTATTTCATAATTCTCTGACTAAAGTAGGTTTAAAGGCCTACTTCTTTGGCACAAGTGTTACTTTGGCCATATACTCACTGCTATCTGAGTATCCTCAATCCTCTACCACATAAGGTATAGACCATATTACAATGAAAATTTTGATATACATGTGATAAAAGCACTGATAATCAAATAGATATAGAATGGATGTACCTCAACATAGTAAAGGCCGTATATGACAACCACAGTTAACATCATACTCAATGGGGAAAAACTGTAAGTGTTTCCTCTAAGGTAAGAAACAAGATGAGTATATTCACTCTTACTAACATTATTCAACATAGTATTGGTAGTTCCAGCCAGAATAATTAGATAGAAAAGAAAATGAAAGTTACCTAAATTGGAAAGGAAGAAGCCAAATTTTCATTATTCATAAGTGACTTGATAGAAAACCCTACAGATTTCACTTAAAATATATATTTTAGAAATAATATACAAGTACAATAAAGTGGTAGGTTATAAAATCAATACAAGAAAAAATCTATTGCATTTCTATACACAATTAACAAACTAGCAGAAAGGGAAGTCAGGAAAATTATCTCATTTACAATCACATCAAAAATAATAAAATAGAAGGATTACATTCATCAAAAGAGGTGAAAGGCCTGTAGAACAAAAACTATAAGATACTGTTAGGGCCTCCCTGGTGGCACAACGGGTTAAGCGCAGCACTGTGGGGCTGTCAGCAGCTGCTTCACGAGTCCCATGAGGGGGACTGGGAGGTAAGGGTGGGGGGGTTGGGGGGTGGGGGGGAGCTTCCCACATGGCGCAGCAGAACTCTCCTGCCTCGCTCACTGCTCCCCTCAGCAGTGTATTTCAGTCCATAGGCCTGTTCTGCTCCCCACTCTGTCTCTGGTGAACCCTCTCACCACCCCACACTTCTGGCCTGCACCCCAGTTTGTATGCATAAATAAATAAATCTTTAAAAAAAGATATCGTTAAAATAAATTGAAGAAGACACAAATAAATGGAAAGATATTCTATGCTAATGGATTGGAAGAATCAACATAGCTAAAATGCTCATTTTAAAGTGCTATGCATATTCAATACCATGCCTATCAAAATCCTAAAGACTTTTTTATTTTTTTACAGAAATAGAACAAACAGTATTAAAAGTTTTATGGAACCACAAAAGACCCCAAATAGTCAAAAAACAATGTGAGAATAAAGGCCAAAAATGGAGATATCATGCTCCCCAACTGAAAACTATACTGAAAAGGTATAGAAATCAAAATAGCATAGTATTTAAATAAAAGCAGACTTATATATATTTTTTAAAGATTTATTTATTTATGCATACAAGCTGGGGTGTAGGCTAGATGTGTGGGGTGGTGAGAGGATTCACCTGAGAGAGAGTGGGGAGCGGAACAGGCAGATTGACTAAAATACACTGCTGAGGGGAGCAGCGGGAGAGGCAGGAGAGGTCTGCTGCGCCATGTGGGAATCCCCCTGGGCGGGTAGCAAACTCCTGCCACAGCAGCTCTTGATAGCTTCACAGTGCTGCGCTTAACCTGTTGCACCACCAGGGAGACCTGAAAAGCAGACTTTTAAACAGAAATGAGAGTTAAGAAAGGAAGATATTTATATAAATAGTTAACTTAGAACAAAGGAACCAAGAACATACAATGGAGAAAGGCAAGTTTCTTCAATAAATCGTCTTGGGAAAACTGAACAACCATAATCAAAATGATGAAACTAGATCACTATCTAACACTACCTATAAAGTTTAACTCAAAATGGATTGAAGACTTGAGTGTCAGACCTCAAACTATAAAATGCATGTAATAAAGCATAGGCAATAAACTCATTGATACCAGTCTCAGGTTAATCTTTGTACCTTGATAATGAAAATGAAAATGAAAATGTCAGAACTCAAACTTGAATGCTTGATGTAACCAAGGAAATCAGAAATGATCTTGCTTCTATCACATTTATTGCAGAAAAATGGTCTTGAATGTACGGGAAAATTAAGGTGAACATTTTCCCTCTTACTCATTCATATTGGCACTGCTTTTGTGAAAGAACTCTTCAGTAAGGCTTATGTAATTACTTGGATTATTTTCATATGCCAAAGATCGAATCTATTCAACAAAAGTACTAGGTAATGGTATGATCTCCAACAGAGAACACCTTTGATGACCATTGTCTGCATCCACATATTATGGATTTGTTTACTTTTTAATTGCTCCACAGTATCAGAGTGTGAGAAGTGAGGTTCTATTCAGTTGGCATTTCTAGTTTTAATTTATGCCTGAATATGTACATTTTGTTGGGTTTTTTTCCTGGGGTTCTCAAAGAATTTTATGGGCCATTACTGAGTCACTAAAATGGGTGCAGATTTTGCTAGTCTCTGCCAGAAGATGTTTATTACTGTCATCATTCTTAGGAAAACCATGTTCCAGCAGGTTCAGACGATGTGCAAAATGTGGCACATGTGTGAATTGGCCATTTCACACCGCTCTTACAATATTGTCAGTAATAATAAAACCAAGGGAAAGACCTTGGGGAGAGGGATAAGCTCCACATTAATTTGGTCATGAAGCTTTGATATGTGATCTTTGTTAGAACCAGAGATGCAAAGTGCAGCTTGTTTTGTAAACTTCTCACCAATAGCCGAGCAGTAGCTTTATTATAAAGACTCCTACTTCTGGGGGAGGGTTCTACCTCATGAAGTCCATGTCTAGAATGGATATCCTTGGAAGCTTCTGTATGACTTGTTTTGTACTTGGTTTGCTAATTTTGAAATTTGAAACAACTTTTTACATGACATTTAACATTTTAGTGGGAAAGAAAGCAAAACCCACATAAGGTGGCATTTCAAAATATAGCATATCTCTAGCTCTTTAAAGCCTGCCACACATTCTTCCATGTTTGCCTTCCCACCTGGAATTCCCTTTCTGGAAGCATGTTTTGTATTCTTTGGGGATGGCAATTTATGAAGTTGTGAACAAATTTCAAACATATAAATTTGGACACAAATTCAGTTGAATATCTCCAGAATCTGTATTTGTGAATTATTACAATATACCCACTATTTCTTCTTTCATCTAGTGTTTCAGTGTCATTTCTTTATGATTTATCAGTGATTCACATGATGTAGCCATTTTTACATATCCTCAGAAATGCCTTCCTTTTTTATATTTAGTTATTATAGGCAATTTATTTCTTATAACAATTAAAAGTGGAGGATATACATGTTTATTATTATCACCAAAAGTTTAAACTTTAAATTTCATGCTATCATATAAATATATAGCACTACTTGTAATCTCTTAGTATTAGCTTATGTAAGTTAACTGGCATGGCTGGTTGAAGTGTGTATGGACTGCATAGAAGCAGCACCTCTTCCCTCTCAAGTTTTGAAAATCATTGATTGGTTTCTTTCATTTATTAGTGTGCATTTAAAGTTCCTTCATGTTTTTGTCATGACTTGATGGTTCATTTCCTTTTAGTACAGAATAATATTCCATTATTTAATTGTACCAGAGTTTATCCATTCTCCTGCTGAAGAACATCTTCACTGCTTCCAACTTTTGGCAATGAAGAGTAAAGCCGCTCTAACCATCTTTGTACATGTTTTTGTAGGAACATTAGTTTTCAGTACCTTTTGTAAATACCAAGAATTTCAATTGTTGGAGTCTATGGTCAGAGTATGTTTAGTTTTATAGGAAATTGCCAAAGTGTCTTCCAATGTGATTATATCATTTTGCTTCCCACCAACAAAGACTGAGCATTCCTGTTGCTCCACATCTTTGTCAGCCTTTGGTGTTATCAATAGTTCATATTTGGTCATTCTAAGAAGTCTATAATAATATCTCATTGTTTTGATTTGTGTTTTCTTGGTGAGATATGAGGTAGAGATCTTTTCATATGCAGATTTGTCATTTGTGTATGATTTTTTGAGAAGAGGAGGTCAAGGATTTTTGGCCTATTTTTAATCAGGTTGTTTGTTTTCTTATTGCAGAGCCTTAAGATCTATTTTATATTTTGAATGAATCCAGTAACAGGTGTGTCTTTTGCAAATATTTTCTCACAGTATGTAGCTTATCTTAATTTCTCAACATCGTTTTCAGAGAAGATTTTTTTCTTTTAAAGAAACCCAAGTATCATTTATTTCATTTGTGGATCATGCCTCTGATATTGTTCCTTAAAAATCATCACCAAATGTAAGATCTAGGAAATCTTTTTCTTCTGATAATTTTATAGTAGTGAGTATTTTATTTTGTCTGTGATCCATTTTTAGTTACTTTTTGTGAAGAGTGCAAAAGCTGGGTCTAGATTCATTAATTTTTTGCATGTGCATGTCCAGTTGTTTTCCCACCATTTTCGTGGAAGGACTGTCTTTGTTTCATTGCATTGCCTTTGTTCCTTTGTCAAAGTTTACACTTGTATGAGTCTCTTTTCTAAGATCTTTTCTAAGATCTCTAATCTGTTCCAGTGATTTGTCTATTCTTTCACCAATACCACAGTGTCTTAAGTACTTGATTTATAGTAAATCTTGAAGTCAGTTGGAAATATGAGATTATTGGTGGGGAGTAATGGCCTGTATCTGTGACTGAAAACTTTTAAATGCAAATTCCCTTAAATATATAATTGTACATATATTAAGATTCAAAATCAAAAGATTAACTATTCTCATCTGGATAAAATACTGTAAGAAGTAAATTTTGCTTTTTCTACATCTTTATGTTCTAATTATTTCACTCATATATGTATTTGATAAATTATTTTTGATGTTTTGATCACAGTAGGAACAAAGTCAATAAGTTAAAGTATAAATATTTTAATATAACTAAGTTATATTAAAATAAGTGTTAATTGGTCAATTTATTTTGTTATGAAAGATTTTATAGATTGAGAATATAACAAATTCAAAGGGCTTTTTTTATCATGGAGAAATAATTTTTACAAGAAGGAGTAACTCTTTCAAGAATGACTTGTGCCCCCATTTTAATCTTAGGATGTTGAAAATATTATGAAATACATATTTTCAAATATTAGAGGGCAGATAAAATAGATCTGGGATTCCTAATGGAATGAAAATTAATGAGCAAGTTCCACATTTATATACTTTCTTCCTGGAGGCACTAGACCTGTTGAGAATAAGAGGGATTGGTGAATGGAAATAAACAATTATAAGCTTTCTATACATGAATAAGTATAATATTGCCCAATGGTAGAATTGACAAATTGAAGCTAGAACTGATAAATTTATCAGAAGTGATGGCCCTTTATTCTTAAATAATATATAGTGTTGTAAGCCAGTGTTACCTCAATTTAAAATATTACAATTAAAAACACAAGTTTCTAATTTAAGATTTTTAATGCATTTTTGTGTATACTATAAATTAAGTGTTATAGTGCATGTTTTCCATAGGGATGTCAATTTGTTGAAACATCTTTTCTTCATTATATAACTGCAAATACTTTGCTCTTTTTAAAGTAGCTTTTTTTGTTTGTTTGTTTTAATCTATTGACTCAGTGTGCTTTTCTATTTCTGGTCTCTCTGTTCTGTTCCACTAATCACTGTCTCCCCTTACACCTATTCTACAGTGTCTGATTACTGTTGCTTTTGGTATTGTAGTACTTAAGTATTGCAAATAGGCAGTGTAACTTTTCTGTTTTGAAAATTCTTCCGATTTTTTTTTAGGCCCTTTGCAACTTCATACAAATTTTACAGTCATCTTGTCAATGTGAAAAAGTGGCTGATGGGATTTTTATTGGGATTGTATTGAACATTTAGATTAATTTGGGGAAAATTTACGTTCTAACTGTGATGAGTCTTCCATAACTAGGTGTCTTTTAATTATAATATTTTGAGTTAATCTGCTGTGTATGTCTTCAACAAAAGATAATGCATAAATGGATAACAAACATAAGATACTCAATACTCTAGGCCTCAAGGAATTGAAAAGTGAAACCGTGAGATATGACTATACACCTACTAGCTTATTAGGTATAAACAAGGATGTGGAGCAACTGGAAGTCTCATACATTGCTGGTAGGAATATAAAATTTAATTAGCAGTTTGAAACCCAGTTTGGTGATTTCTCACCATACAGGTAAGCAAGAAATGCTTTGTATTTAAATGCTCATACAAGTTTTATTCTCAGTAGGCAAAATGCTGTAAACAATCCAAATGCTTAACCAGTGAATGAACAAAGTTTATTATATATAATTATATTATAGTGGAATACTGTTCAGTGATTTAAAGAAAAGTTTACATATATTATGACACCCCAGCTACATGAATGAATATAAAATGCATTATGGTAAGCTAAAGAAATTGCACTTCGTATGATTTCATAATAAAAAATTTTAGATCAGAAAAATCTATTATAACTAAAGCATATCAGTGACACATGAAGTAGTAGGGTAGTTATAAGAAGTACAAGGGAATATTTTTGGTGATAGAAATGTTCTATATCTTGATTGTAATGCTGATTACATTGGCATAGCTAAAGGTTCTATGATATACAAAACTGTTATAGAAAAATCATATAAAAACTTGATTTAAAAAACATACCATTTAAGCTTATACAATAGGAAAAAGAACTGTGATTTTAGGATAGTCACTTTCTTTCTATAGGTCTTCATTTTCTTCTATTTTAAATGAAGAAGAGTTGAACTGGAAAATTTTTAAGGCTCATCATATTACATATGTCTAAGGAAAAATCTTAAATTTCCTATTTTTCTCCAGTGGAATGGGTCCTAGATCCAGGCAAATCAGGATAAATATTGGGATTCTTAAACTTACTGGTTGAAAAAATAGAAATTTAACTTCTTGTGGTTATAATTTCTTCATCTACAGAATTAGGATAAACACATGTAACTGTTATAGACTGTGAAAAAATCAACTGATTAAAAAATAAAAGTCTTTGATCGTCACTAACTGCTGAATAGAAAGGAATTCCCCTTGTATTTTACCAGATAAAATTTCAAGAATCAACACTGAACATAAAGTTAAATAGAATTCTTCCAGAGATCAAATATGTACCCTTATGAACCAAATCCTCCAGGGAGGACATTTGAGTTTCTATAAAAGCTCCTGTCTTCTCCTAACGGCCTTTGCAGATGCTCTGAGCACAGCACCTGTCATGCTGCTCTGGGTGAGAAGACAAGCATTACGGAATGGCGCAACAGTGGGAGGAGATGGGCCATCCTAGGGGAGCCTTCACTCTGCCTTGGTTTCTCATGCTGAGGACCCTCAGACAGCTGAATCACGTGACTCTTTCCTTACTCTCACTCAACTGAAAGACTCCCAAGTGAGCTATAAATGTTATTTAGTGCACTTTCTTGGGTCTCCCAAATGTATAGTTGAATTTAGGGCATTTCTGGAAATTCACATAAAAACAAACCCTACTTTGATTTTGCTTTGGTTACTTTTTTTTTTAATGTTTGCTTGTTTGTTTATTTATTTATTTATTTATGCATAGAAACTGGGGTGTAGGTCATAGGTTTAGAGGGGGTGAGAGGATACATCAGAGAATAGGCAGCTTGACTGAAATACACTGCTGAGGGAAGCAGTGGGCGAGACAGGAGAGGTCTGCTGTGCCATGTGGGAATCTCCCTGGCTGGGGATCGAACTCGTGCTGCAGTGGCTCTGGATAGCTTCACAGTGCTGCAACTTAACCTGTTGTACCTCCAGGGAGGCCCTGCTTTGGTTTCTTTTCACCTAAATACATGATAATAATAATTCTTAACTACCTGGATGTACTGAAGCCCTGAAACCATAGATAGTATGATTTGGTATCATGAAAGTTTACATTACTATGTCTTATGAAAGAAAATATGCCATTTTTAAAAATATATACCACAATATTTTCTTTATGGGCAGAGTCTGAAGGTTTTACCAGATCATGAGTGGACATAGAGTTGAAATGAAACTTCAATGACATACCAAACCAGATCAGAAAAATGTGGATACCTCTAAACTCAACCACCACCTACAGACATAAAATATCTCATAACCTATGTATCAACCAACCACTGCCAATGGGGTAGTTTAAACAACTCCTCTAGGGCCAATTTAAAAGGGTAAACATGAGAGAAGTGTTTATTAATGCTTCCTTTCATCACAAAAGCAATTTCCCACTGTCATCTGAGCTTTTTACGATGACCCACTACCAGCACAAGCCATTTTAGTTTACCTCTGACTGTGCAGGAAGCAGAAAAGAAAACAAATCAAATAATTAAAATGGTCAAAAATGTACCATTTTAAGATGGCTCGATCCTTTAAAACATTTATAAGAGCCCACTTTTCTGAGGGCAAAATGTGAAGGAGGAGCAGAGCAATGACTGTCTCCTCTTCTGAAAATAAGTCAAGGCATTCTAAATATTTTATTTTCTAAGAATATTAAAGGGCCTCTTAATATGGCCATCGAACCAGCTGTTGCCTATCTTTATCTTTCCAACTCTAGGTAATAGCTCTAGTTATAATTCTGTATCCCAGGGTTTTTAGGACCAAGAATGCTTTCTGACTGATTAAAAATATTCTTGCTGGTTGATCATGCTGAGAAGTGAAGGTTATCCCCATTCAGCCATAAGAAAGCTTTGGCAAAAGTAGGGTTAATTTTCTTTTCCCTGTGCCAGGAGCTCCCACACCTGTCAACCATCAAGGTTGGGCTTGCCAGGAGCCCAGGAGTGAATGGGCATGGGCACAGCTGTCGCAAATTAGTGTATCCTGAGGAGGTCCAGCATAAAAGATGTGAACTCTTGCATATGCCTCTATGGGGTTTTGACTGATCCAAAATCTATGTTGCTATGGGAATCAAAAGTGGTAAGAGTCTCAGAGACATCTACAACAGCCTTCCCTTAATAATGCATAATATGTAAAATTGCATGTGTGGCAATGTTTGCCTTTTCTAATGCCCTTTGGGATTACAGCGAAGCAGAGACATTTATTTATAATTTTTTTAAACCATGGGACATGATTTGGAAAAGGATATAATGATGAAAATGGCCTTTCAGCTCTCTCTATCATCAGTTAGCACATAATAACTTAGAAAATATGCTGATTGTTTTGTCAAAGCACTTCCCTGAATGCGCATAGGTGTAGGTATCATAACACAGCAGTCATGTATGTGGATGTTTTAAAGACACTAAGTGAATAATTAGGGGAAAATGATATTTGATGCAATTGTTGCAATATCTTGATATTTGTCAATGCCAATTTCCTTGCTATTTTGAATTCTAAATTCGAATTTGGATGTGTTTCCTTATTTGTGTAAATGGAAAAGTATCCAAATAGTTATGTTATAATAGAGTCTCTTGTATACTTGCATGAGTATAAGATGTTTTAGGCCTTTGAGTCCTTCCCATTTCAGCTTTGTGTGTGACATAAAAGGAGTGGAATTGTAGGAAGGGTAGAAAGGTCATACAGTGGGAAAGACATAAAAGGGGAAGGGAGCATGGAGAGATACTTAAATAGTACTTTATATTCCTGTACTCATTCAATTTCTCTAGTGGAATGCAAAGTCGATATTTCAAGCAATAATAGAATAAAAAACACAGCAGAATGCTGTGCGTTCTTTTTACTTTGAGCAGGGATTAAAAGAAAATGGGGGTAGAGGGACATATCTTAGCAATTCCACAAAGCCAGCATATATTCTCAGTAGAGAAGCAAAAAAAAAAAAAAAAAAAAAAAAGCAAATATATCTAATTGCTTGGGAAAGCTATGCCTATTTATAATAGTTTAACTATAGCCTATCACCAATTCCTACATTAGTATAAAAAATGTACAACCTTAAAGTATATAATAAAATGACATTTTGGCTGAGCAAGAGATCCAGAATCCTACAGGGTCATGATTTAATGTTTCACACTCTCTGAGCATCATTAGTAGTAGAGACATAGTGAAATCAATTTTGAAAGAGATTATCTCCCAGGACTCTATTTAGAAATATTTTTTTTTGAAAGAGAAGAGGGCAATTGATGGGCTAAGCATCAGTTCTGAACCAGGACAGTCACTCACAGAAGATTAAAATCAGCCCTATCTAAACTGTTATTTGAACATTTAGGGAATTTGCAGAGATAATTGATTTAGAGGCTTCTCAAGTCATCCAAATAACCCAAGCATCTTATACAAGGAGTTGCTTTAATTACACTGGCTATTATTGGACACTGCAGAACCTATCTCTTAAGGACCTGCAGAGTCTGCAAAGTCCTGCTGAGCAGATCTTGCTCTGCAATGGAGATGACTAGCTGGGTCTTAACTGACTCAGCAAGACCAAACTGATGTGCAAAATAGAAGTGGCTGCCCTCACTTTCATAACTTGACATCGTTACTGACCCATAATTGCCTTTAAATTCTGCCCTTAAATTTTCTTAAAGGATGGAGGAAGTGGTGCTTAAGTGAGGTAGCCGCTTCTTCACCGAGCCCACAACCCAGGTCCCAGCACATTCACCCTGCAGTAGTTTGTGATGTGTGTGTTTTCAGTTACCTTGAGAAGTTTATCAGTGGAGCAACTTATTTCACATGTTCTTGTGGGAAGGCAATGAGTTGGAAGAATTTTTTCATTACTGCCAGTTGAGTTCAATAAAAACCATTGACCTAAGTATATCCTACTTATATTTCTTTCCCTTGAGGGTATTCCCTACTTCAGAGCTATAAAACCCTAATTGAAGAGAGGAAATTGATTTCCAAATTGGAATTTTGATTTCCAAAATGATTTAATTCAATAAATTGCTTAAAGGTAAGAATTGACCATACTAAATTTGTTTGGTTGATTACTAATGGTCTTAAATCAATGGTAATCAAAGATATTTGTGTCAATTTCCTACAAACTAAAACAGATGCTGACAGATATCAACAATTTACCTAAGAAGAATCACATTGATAGATAATGGAAGTGGAGGTAGGGTAATTTTCTTTCTAGTATTTATCACAGTCATGGTATTATACCTTCTGGGGTTGTGATCGAGCCAGCAGACGCTTGTTAATCGACTCAGTGCTGGCAATATTAGAGCTTTAGTTGTAAGAGGAACTAAATATTACTAGTGTAGGGTGGGTAGTTCAACTGCACCTATAAACTCATATATGAAAAAATAATATTCTGTTTATATACAATGATTTTCATATTTTCTGAAGCTGGGGTTCCCCTTAATCCTTTTCTCTGAAGTTTAATCCTGAGCTAAATCAGAAACTTAGTTTCCATCTCCACTCAAGAAGACTTTTTTAAATTGCCATTTCATAAAAGAAAAACCTTAAAGTCTGGTTAGGAAAAAGTCTTATTATTCTATTGCTTCTGAACTGGTTGCATATTATGCTACTAAAAATAAGGAATGTAGATTTGAAATGTAAACTATGGTTTAAAAACAAGTGTCCCAGGTTAACCAAGGTATAATAATAATAAAATAAATATATCTGCCTAGTTTAAGCAGTGTAATTGTGGTGGTGGTGGTGATAAACAAGTACCAAAAGAATTACTTATAGTTTATTGTATTTCAAGTTAGGGAGCTATACATTACACCCAGCTACAAAGCTAGATCAAAGAGAGTTGAACTGATTTCACTCACTTACATATACACACACACAATCATGCATATTTTACCCAATGTACACACTTGTTGCTGTAGTGGCTGGTCAGAATGGGTGCCCCCTTCAGGGTTATTTAGGCCCTAGTGTCAATGCCTAATCTCCTACCCAGGTTTTCTCTCCTCCATGATAAATTTCCTAAGTACGGAGTGCATGGATATTATTAGCCTTCAACACCAGCTGACCTCTGTTAGGGCTATTTAACTTCATCATACGTGTTTTAGTCATTTTTTATCTCTAAGGTAGGAATCTGGATTTCAGAAGCTTTGTTTCCAGAAGAACCTGGATTCACTAAGCAAGTTTGTTCACACCTCCCTAGGGTCTTTCTCATGCTGCATATCCTACATACCCAACATATTTATGTGTGACTAAAGGGAGATGGGAATCAGACAACATGCAGATATAAAAATACCCATCCTGGCTAAGTCATGATGAGATGCTTGTCATTAAATTTCCATTCCGATGACTTAACCTAAACAAAAACATGCCCCTAGTGGTTGGCATTTTTTATTTATTTTTTTGATAAATATTATTATTTATTTACTTTTGTTATTCATATCTTTTACATTATTGTGTGTTCCCATAAGTTACCCACCACCTGTTCACCCGTGTAGCCACCACCATAGTCCCCCATGCTCCCTTCTTCCCCTCTCTTGAGCCCTTACCCTCTCCTTCTCCCCTGCTGAATGTTGAATTCTTATTTGGCTCCTCTATATTCCTGTTATAAGTGAAACCATTCGATATTTTCCTCTTTCTTTCTGGCTTATTTCACTGATCATGATCCCTTTTAGTTCCATCCATGTTGCTGTGAATTGCATGTGTTTGTCTTTTTTGAATGCTGAATAGTATTCCATTGTGTATATGTACCACATCTTCTTGATCCAGTCATCTATTTTTGGCATCTGGGTTGTTTCCATACCTTAGCCATTGTAAACAGTGCTGCAATAAAAATGTGGGTGCATGTGTCCTTTTGGCTTAGTGTTTTTGTGTCCTTTGGGTAGATTTCCAGAAGTGGTATTGCCGGGTCATATGGAATCTCCATTTCTAGCAGTTTGAGGAATCGCCATACAGCTTTCCATAGTGGTTGGATCAATTTGCATTCCCACCAGCAGTGTAGGAGAGTTCCTTTTTCTCCACATCCTCGCCAACATTTGTTGTTACCTGTTTTTTTTAAATGTGCGCCATTCTCACTGGTGTGAGGTGGTATCTCATTGTGGTTTTAATTTGCATTTCCCTGATTATAAGTGATGTTGAACATTTTTTCATATACCTGTTGGCCATTTGCTTTTCTTCTTTGGAAAAGTGTCTTTTTAGCTCTTCTTCCCATTTTTTGACTGGATTGTTGACTTTGTTTTTGTTGAGTTGTGTGAGCTCTTTGTAGTGGTTAGCATTTAAATGAAATGTCCCCTCACTAGGACATACATACATACATTCAGTTTCCACACATCTACACCCACAGGCAATTTGTTTAAATTAGATCTTAGTTCACTCTTAGCTCCATGAGGACAGGGATAGTACTTTGCTGCATTTCTGCATCTAACAGTTTCTGACTGTAGGATAAGTTATCAGCCTTGTTTCCACCTTTCTGCCGCTGGTGTGGATGCCTAGAGCTGAGGAACGTGGGCTTGGGTGACAGGGCGTGTACCTATGATTACGGACACCTGGGCCCAGGGTTCAGGGGTGTGTGCATGTGTAGGTGCAGGCCGCTGTGCTGAGAAACCAGGGGTTAAAGGGCAGAGTCAGTCTGAGCCTGGACTGTGCCTACAGCTACAGGAAGACCACGCTGAGGCCAGATCACAGGACTGGAAGCTGGAGAGAGGCCAGAGAAGGAGTGCAAAGATTCTTGCGGGCTGGGAGGCTCAAGTGCCTGCCTGTCTCCTGTCCTCTGCGCCCCCTCCTGCCTCCTTGCATGGCAGCCACCCTGCCTGCTGTACCTGTATACCTGGTTCTCTGGGAGTATATTAAAGGCCTGGAAAAATCTATCAAGGATTCCAGGACTCTCTTTTAACCATCTGCCTGCCTTGACAGCGAACCTGCCTGTTCATGCTTGCACTACCCTGGTGCATTTCATATATTCAACAGGTATTTGTTAACTTGATGAATACACTGTTGGGATAAATAATATACAGAATGGGCAACATAATAACTCTGAGATGCATTCTAGATCAGCTCTCTAGTAACATTTTGTTGAAACATATACCTGCCCACTCATTGCTATATTATCTACATACATAGTTGCTTTCTCACTAAAATAGGAGATTTGTGCTATTGCAGCAGAGGTAGTACAACCCACAACGTCAAATAAATATGTTACTTATTAACAGATTTACAGAAAAATCATGATCCTTACAGAGAAAATTTACTAATTCATTTCCTAGAAGCATAACATTTAAATTTATATTAAAAAATACTACATGTATATTGTTTTTGAATGCTATTTTGTAGTTTATAGCAGTACAATAATGCTAGAAACAAATGAAAAGAAATGATGGGGGCTTCCCTGGTGGCACAATGGGTTAATTCACAGCACTATGAAGCTATCCGCAGCCACTGCAGCACAAGTTCAATCCCCGGCCAGGGAGCTTCCCACGTGGGGTAGCAAACCTCTCCTGCCTCGCCCCCTGCTCCCCTCAGCAGTGTACTTCAGTCGACCCACCTGTTCTGCTCCCCGCTCTATCTCTGGTGAATCCTCTCACCACCCCACACTCTGGCCTACACCCCAGTTCTTGTATGTATAAATAAATAAATCTTAAAAAAAAAGAAATGATGGAAAGATATGAGACAAGATAACATGATGAGAGATATGATTATTTTAAAAAGTAAATATCAATTATAAAATTATTAGAAATAGAAAAAGGCTTCATAATAGTGACAAGATTTACTAATTCATTTGAAATATATTTTTTGAGTTCCTGTTGTCCACCAGACATAGTCCTTGGTAGTACAGATTTAAAAAATATATACATGTAAATGTAATCACAGTTTGCCTTTTGACATTTTCCCCACCATATTCTTTAACCTAGACTTCTCCAACAGTCCTTCGGCTTCCTCTGCTTTTGCCCTTTTCATACGCTTTTACACGCATCAGGTCATTTCCCTGCCTTTACATGATTATCCATTTTCCTTGACACAAAGCCCACCGTACTTAGGGTGCTCCACAAATTCCGTTGCAATGTGCGCTTGGCTCAAGCCCCTGTCGACGTATATAGTCCAGTGGTGTACATAGACCAGTGTGGGTTTGAATCCTGATTCCATCTGTAACTGTGTAAACTTGTACAAGTTACTCTGAATATTAAATAAGAGACTTATACAAAGTGTTGACAGAACTGCTTGGGACATAGCATTCAATAAAGAAGCCTGTGATTACCAGATCAATTTTGAGTCTTTGGCTTCTGCAAAGCTAAATGAACCAGGCCTGTGAATGTGGTGGACTTTTACTTGCATGTTCTTTTGGACATCCCCACCCCTCCTTGTCCTACTGTGACTTGGCTCTGTCCTACTTTGGCTTCAGATCTCTGTCAAAAATTATGAAGAATATGAGATTTTAATCTACTTGTAAGTATATTATCCTGCCACTGTTTCATAAATGCTAACAGAAGTCATGAGATTTCTGCAACAGGGACAAAAATCTTTATTACTCATGGTAACAGTGTTACAGGGCAGGGAGGACCCCCAAACCTGCCTGTTCTAAATAGTTCCTGCCCACCACTGCATCAAGACTACACACACACACACACACACACACACACACACACACACACAATTAGTGTGCAACAAAGAAAAGACAAAGAGTGGCATTTCCAAATCTAGCACCCGAAGGTACCCATCCTCTTGTGGGTAAATTCGCAGCCATACAGGGCTGGCCCAAAGCAGAGCCACTGAGGCCTGAAAGCTTGTCACAAGTCGAAGGCACCTTCTGGTGGGGACCCATAGGAAAGGGGCAGAAAGGGCTCAGCACATCTGGGACAGAAGGAGCAAAATCAAGATAAAAGCTGCCATTGTTAACCTCCCCATGGGACTCTCACCCACATCTGTTTCAACTAGTCCAGGACCAAGAAACAAGCACAGCTCTTCACAAAGCTCTCTGCTCCATGTGCCTCCTCCAGTTCTCCTTTTGCTCTCCCTCCTTCTTCTTTCCTTCTCCCAGCTCAGGTACAATCACCTTCAGTGGGGCAGGGAAACTAGAACCTCCCTTTTGCCTAGGGACCACCCTCTTACACAGCAGTAGCAGAATTTTAGTTTTTGTACCACTTTTCTGATCTCCACTTTCCTCATGGTGATGAAAATGTGATGAGGTGACACCTGCCCAGTCAGGGCATTGCATTCCAGGAGTGCCACCCTGAGCTAAGGGACACTGATTCTCATATAGGTCATCCAAGGAAGACAAACACATACTAGACTACACAAATCTGCCCACTCATCTGGAGAAAGATGTAATCTCTATCTTCCAAGGTTATTCATTGTACGAAACCTTAATGAAAAGATAGTGGAGGAAAAGGCTGTCAGTATTTTTACTAGTGAGACATTTAGAAATAAAACAATGCTGTGGAATGTTGGTATCCTAAACCGTTTCAGATAGCACTCTTCCACTTTGGCTTTCCTCAAGACAGGGTTACTTATTTATTTATTTTTGTGCAGAAGACCCTGGGTGCTGGCCAAACGTGTGTGGGTATGTGTGACTCACCAGAGACAGAATGGGGAGCAGAACAGGCAGATCTACTAAAATATACTGCTAAGGGGAGCAGTGGGGATGCAGGAGAGGTCTGCTGCACCATGTGGGTTAGAACCCTGGCCAGGGAAGGAACTCAGGCCTCCACACTGGCAATGCTGAGAGTTAACCCCTATTCCACCAGGGAGACCCTCAAGACAGGGTTATTAACCCATATAGATAATAATCTCCCTGAATACAGATTTTCTGTATTTCATACTACTTACCCCAATGCCCAGCATAGTTCCATGTAGGTATTCAAAAATGTTTCTGAATAAATTAGAGAGTCTAATATATATGACTTTCTAATTTATTTTTATTCTTGCCATTACAACCATAACTGGTTGGAGAATAAAATTTAAAAATATGTCTCATTCCTATGAGCAACAACTTATAAATACTTAAACATTGCGCATACTTAATAAAAAAATGTGCACAAAGTATATATAGAAACCTACAAAATAATTTTACTAAAATAAAATTTTGGTATATAAAGTTGCATACATAAAGATGGGAGTAGCACAGGCTTTGAATTGTAATGAGAAAACATTGTATTTGCATCTTGCAACTTAGTAAGCTACATGCTCTCAGGAAAGTGGAAACCTTCTTAAATTTACATGCATTTATTCAACAACTATTTACTGATGCCCTAGTAAGTGTCAAGAATTTTTTTTCAGTAATAATTGTCACTCTTAACTAATCCCCATTATTAATAGCCTCCTTAAAATACTCTGTAATTGATACAATAAAAGCAATCATTATTTCTAGGTTCAGTGACCATGTTAAAAGAAAATTGTTTGGGTCTTCATAGTAATGTGTATCCTCTTAATAATGATTATATTTTTATTAGGTACTATATGATATAAACCATAAATATATGAAGATCATTTTATTTTTATAGTTAAATAATGTTTTATTCTTAAAAAGAAGAAACATTTCATAATGTAAAATTTTGCATTTTTTTCTACCATCTAGTCAAAGCAGATAATTAAAAACTAAAAGATGGTGTAAGTTTGAATTATCTCAATAAAGGCCTTAGCCATACATTCTATTTTTTTTTCTCTGTGGATATAGTTTCCAAAAAAAGTGCCTAATTAATTATTTTACACCACACAACTAAATGATAATGTTCAGTATTGGTGTAATAACCAGACCTCTGGACAAGGCAGTCTCATTATCACTCCCAATAAAATAGCACTTCGATATTCAGCAAGACTGCCATTACTGTCAAGGCTCGTTGGGTGGTGTTTACAAATAGTTAACCAGACTTCTTCACAGCTGTTCAAAATTGAGGACTCATGAACACTTATGCAAGCAGAGTAAAATCTTATAAGCACAGATGAGCAGGAAGGGCGGTAGTACACCAAATGCATAACAAATAAGAATTTAATTCATCTCATCATGAAAACAATAAGAGATGAAGAAAGAGAGGACAGAGGCCTTGGATGCCCAGAATTAGAGACTTAACTCACATCAACAGTGCCTGTCAGACTTAATGAAGATTGTTTATAAACAGAAATTTGGCATATTTTGGAGCTGAATGTGAGAAACAACTACTCAAATGCTATTTTAGTTGTGTGGTTAATGTTCAGGGATATTTTTAATTTAATTATTGTTTTGACAATGGGGAATCTAGGCCACTAGGCATGTATTACTTGTATAATTAAAGTTTCTCTGGGATATTCACATGCCCTGTTTTCGAAGATGTTTAATACTCTCCTAGGAATTGGTTACTCAATTTCTATTTGTGTGTGAAATATATAGACCAAAATCCTTAGGCATTACTATTTTTCTATTTAATCCATTGTCTCCACTAAGATAGAGATAAGCTTAAAGTTTTACCTAAAGACACATATATATAATTGGCAACTCAGATTTCCTGTGTCTTAGTCTGGAGTCATTCCCACTATTTACTATTCTTTCCGGATTAGGTCATTCTATAAGTGAGAATCCAAGATGTAATATTCAAGGAAATTAGCTATCTCAATGAATATAGCATAAACAAACCTAGTCTGGATATGCTGCTTCTGAAAAGCAATGGATCTTGATAATTCAAAAATGCCTAATATTTTTTTGTACTCTCTTTTACCATAGTAACACACACTCAACTTGAAGAAGATTGACCTAGACAAAATTAGAATTTCATCTAGATCTTTGTTTTCATATATGTGATCCTGATTTTACTCTGATAAGTAAATACAGATTTGTTTTAATACACACAATTGCACAAATTTTTTTTAAGTGCATTTGTTAGTGACTTACAACTTGGTGACATAAAATCATAATTAGGGAGGTTTTCAAGAAAGCATATTTTATTTATTTTTTATTACTTAATGATTTATTTATTTTTGCATACAAGCTGGGGTGCAGGCCAGAGGTGTGGGGTGTTGAGAGGGTTTACCAGAGATAGAGTGGGAAGCAGAACAGGCAGTTCGACTGAAATACACTGCTGAGGGAAGCAGCGGGTGCAGAGGAAAGGTCTGCTGCAGCATGTGGGAATCTCCCCAGCAGGACATGAAACTCTCGCCCCTGCAGCCATGACAGCTCCACAGCACTGTGCTTAACCCATTGTGCCACCAGGGAGGTCCCAAGAAAGCATATTTTAATTGAAACATTTGATTTTGCAGATTTTTTCAGTCATCATACTTTTTTTCTCTAATTCCACTAATGGTAAAATGATAAGAATTAATAGGATATTTTATTGTTAATTTCATTAGCATGTCTCAAAACACATGTAAACTATACAGCCATTTGTAATTTGTGCATGCTTATATTGACTATTTAGTGAAAAGTAACTCTAACATCATCAACATACTGAATTGGTATAGTACCATCCAACTGTGTTACTCTTCATCCCCCTGCATGTTACCAGTATTTTAATAACTTGAGAGCCTGACTTCATGAAGACACCACTTACTTTACTGCTTCCTGCAGAACAAAGTCTAAATTTATAGAAGCTCTAAAAGAATTTTACACTTTTGTCTCACATGTAGTTCTTGCTGTTCTTTAGCATGAACATTCTCTCCCATATCAGAAATTGCTTTATTTACCCCTAATTGTTGAATAAATCATTTTCAACAAGTATTTATTGAATCAACACACTTAGGTACAACATAGACTCTATAATAACTAAATTATGCAAAAATGACTTAGTAAGAAATTAAACTGATATGAAAATAAATTTATTATTAATATATAATATTAAACACAGAGGACAATATGGGAAATATGTGAATATGACATAATCACTGCCTGAAAGAGGAGTTTATTGGTTGGTGAGGACATTAACTACATTAGCATCATAAATAAATAGAATAAGATGTAGTTTAATTAATAACTTAATTTGATACTGTGTTTCTCTAATGGTGTAATCTTTTCTCCTTCTACTTCATTTTTCTAGTTGCATAGTTCACAATCTATATGATTATAACAACTATCTAAAGAAAATTGAAGTAATTTATAGCAATTTCAGAAAGCACAGACTTCAGAAAAATAATTACTATAGTATTGCTAACTCAACGTCAGGTCTCTGAGAAGAAATAATAATCTGAAATGTATATGCATCTCACAATAAAGTCTCAAAATGCATGAAAAACTGACAGAACTGCAAGGAAAAATAGACAAATATACAATTGAACACTTCAGTTCCTCTCTCTAAGTAGCTAATAAACAGACAAAAATCAGTAAAGTTATAGATGACCAAACAGCATTATCAGTCAACTTGATTCAACTGGTATTTATAGACTATTCAATCACAATACAATAGAGTACATATTCTTCTGAAGCTTACATGGAACATTTTGAGCCATCAAATAGTTCTTAACATCTTAAAATAATAGAAATCATTTAAAGTATGCTATAATATAATCGAACTAGAAATCAATAACAAAAATAGGGTTGGAAAATCCCCAAATATTTATAAACAACACGATTCTGAATTCTGTATGAATCAAAGAAAAAAATCAAGAAATTAGAAAAAAGATTTTAAAATAAGTGAAATGAAAATACAGCTTATCAAATTGTGGGGTCAGTGAAAGCAGTGCTGAGAGGAAAATTTATGCACTAGATGTATATATTGGGAAAAAATGAAGATCTGAAGTCATAACAGACTTTCCATCTTTCTCCCAGAAAGTTAAAGTTATAGGAAACACTTCCTAATTTATTCTATGAGGTCAGCATTATTCTTACACCAAAACCAGATAAAGGTAGTACAAGAAAATAACAGTATAGTGTAATATCTCTCATGAATATAGATTTAACAGTTTTTAAAAAATCGTAGCTAATACAGGTCAATAAAGAACTATATACCACAAGCATGTGACATTTTATTACAGGTATGCAATACTGGTCCAATGTCCAAATATCACTTAATCCATAGGAAAATGAAGAAAAATCCTATATTCTATCAATTATGGCAGAAAAAGCTGTGGCATTCCAAAACCTACTTATGATAAAATTTCTCAGCAAACTAGGAATAGAGAGGATTTCGTCAGTTTGATATTAAAAACCTACAGAAAACCAGCAGCTAACATCGTAATACAGAGAAAGTGAAACTTTTCTGCCTTAAATCTCAAAGATGGCAAGGACGCTTTCTCTCATTATTTCTACTTAACATGGAACTAGACGTCTTAGGTAGTGCAATAAGACAAGAATAACATTGAAAGGCATGCAGGCTTGAAAGAGAAAAGGTAAAACTCTTGTTATATTAAAATAACATGATTTTATTTGTAGAAAATCCCAAAGAAATTACCAAATAAATTCCTGGAAATAATAAACAAATATAATAAAGTGACAGTTTACAAAGCTGATTTACATCAATTTTTTTTCTTGTATATCAGAAATAAACACTTAGAATTTGAAATATAAAAAATATATACACATAATTGCACTTTTTATAATAGCACCAAAAAATTAGCTATAAATATAATAAAGCTATAAATATAATAAAACACTATTAGCTATAAATATAAATATAACACTAATTAGCTATAAATATAATGAAACTATAAATATAATATTAGCTATAAATATAATAAAACACTAAAATATATTTGTATATCTATATAAATATAAAACATTATGTATATCCATATAAATGAATTTGATATTTTTATATCCATAAAGATATAACTTCGGTTGTAACAAGACACTAAAATTTTGTCATATATCAGTAAAACCTTGCAAAGATGACTAATTAAGGAATTTGAACAAGTCATGCTTTGTTGAAACAAATTCACCATTATGAGTACCATTGTCTTTGGATGGGGATCTGGAGAGGGTGACTTTTGTTGACTGGACAGATAGAAGCCAACTTTCCATCACATGGAACATGTTGTGTAATTGTTGCCTCTTGATAACTTAGAAGACAGTTACGTACTGAATAAGCTTAGGCTGAAGTATGTAATTGGTAAGTGGAAAGTTACTTCATATTTTGACTGCAGTTGATAGGGTCCTTAAAGAAATGATTCAGAAAGGAATTGGGCAGTTTACTAATGAGGAAGGAATATATAATTTCTTTTGATTTTGCCCAGTAAAATATAATATTGAAATATTTTAGTGACAGAGAGCAATTAAAACTCGGCATTGTGGCAAAGATTAATTTAGAGGGAGGCATCTAAAACCTGCTGTTAGAACTCAGAACTGATGTGGCACAAGGTAAATCCTTCCAATTGAACAAAACATCTAAGAGAAAGAAAATTCAGTGTGAGATATTCCCAAAGAATTCTGACAAGTTTAAATAATGACAGTTAAATCTAGACAGAAAAGCATCTTACAATGGGGAAAGAGGAGTTCTTAGACACTGGAAAATGATTGGAATCACATACGTATATATAAACTTATATTTTTAAGAGAGTTATTCCTGCCACCTAAACTAAATGGGATTTGAGACTTGAATTCCTTTGGGACTAGGGCTGCTAAGTTAGTAAATAGGACAAGTTGTCTAGTTAAATTAAATTTCAGATAAACAGTAATTTTTTTTTTTAGTATTACTATGTCCCCCATAATATTTGGGAAATATGCTAAAATATTTGTGGTTTATCAAAGTTAAATTCAGTCTTATGTTTAATCTAGTAACCCCATTTGGGAACCCAATCTTCTATAGGTAAAAAATAAACTAAATAGAAAAAGTCCTAGGGGCATGTTCTTTAATATCCTCTTTAGATATAATCAAGGAGAAAAATGAAAAACTTAGAATGTGAAACCCAAGCGTCATCATAAACAAAGGACATAAGTTCTACTTTCAGGAAACATCCTCATCAAGAAATCTCTTTCTACCTGCCTTGCCATGTGACCTATAGTAGTATTTCTTGTGTGGAATTTATACTTTCCCACACTGAGGAAGGCCAGGCCATGTGACTGAATTGACCCATGGCATGTTAGTGCAAATGACTTGTGGCGCTGCTGAGCAGCACCTAAAACATAATCACATTGTTCTACGATTGCTCTTTTCCCTTTGCTGCCAAATCAACAATATCTCAGAAAGAGGTTGTTCCTTCAGTCAGACTGCATAATGATGAAAACCCACGGAGCAAATCAATAGTTGCTTGCAGCTAATATTTAATATAAATAATAAATCAATGTGTTTTCATACATATATTTGGGGGGATATTGGGAGATAGAACTTGCTAGTAGATTTTGTTTGTGAACTTGGCTAATGCAGACACTAATGGGTTTTGGGAAAACGTGCATTCATACATTCATGTATTCTAGTCACAACAGAGTTGTAAGTATATTACATTTCTTTCTCTGTATGAGACCTTTAGTATTTAATCAAGATCAAATAGTTTACTAAAGTTTGCCCCAAGAGACAACTTGCTTCTTTGTCTTATCTTTTGTTTATTTGTCTCCTAATATGGATTTGTTGCTGTTTAAGTCACTAACTACGTCAATCACTTTAATAGGAAGGTAAATTTTACCACACACACACACACACACACACAAAACTCCATGTTGCTAGATTTGCTTCCCTTCCAATACCTTATCTTACTCATTACCTCCACCTCCTGTTCTGTTCCCTTGAACTGCTGTCACCCATGCAAGCAAGCGTTGGATACCTCTCCTTTCACACTTAAACACCATCAGTACATTTCTTTCTTTCCAAGAGAAACTTTGCACCTATTTTATAGTAACATATTTGTCACTGCAAATGCAATACAATGATACATCATTTTATAAGTGGAATTTGAACCTGATACACTAGATTTGTGCCACAGTGCATAAGTCTATGTAATAAAAAGAAAAACAAAAATAGTGTTATTCTAATCAAATCATTTAAATTGTAAAGAATAAATATCTATTCAACATACTCCAACAAAAAGAGGCAGATGAAAAAACAATTTGGAAGAATTCGAATGTAGACTTGGGGAACTAACACATCTTAAAACAAGTAAGTAAACTTCATGTCTGTCTCATTCAGAGATCTTGTGTCTCTTAGTAGCTATTCCAATTCTGTTGTCTGCAGTTGAGTTTTTCCTTCCCACCCATTAGTTTATTGATGACTTTGGAGTAGGTTTTAATTTACTATGATGCTGGTTCTGGTGAGAATTTTTTTATAAATTATTCAGTCCAGAGCTATCTGCCTATGACCACTGTTCCTATGTATTTTATTTCACATTCTTGAAGGGAAGACTGATTGCCAATTAATTGGAACCCCTTGATCAGATCATCTCCAGTCTAATTACATATAGCCAATAAATTGGGATCATGTTGGATCTCTTCAAAAAGTTTGAAGGCACATTTGACATGTCCAACACAAAGATGTGATCTCTAAAAGTAACACACACACACACACACACACACACACACACAAACCAGGAGACTTTATATAATATTCACATGTATCAGAACTTCATAAAATGCAAAAATTTGTCCAAGAAAGCAAACTGGCATAAATATATTAGTTTGTCATTGTTCTGCTTCTTGTATGTTTTAATAATTAATTTTGTATTAATTTAAATTTCAGATGAGATTCAGTTATTGAAATTTATAAGGTGGTTGATACAATTAGAGGCATTTTACTTATTACTTTTGCTTTGATCTAAATTGTTGGTCATTTGAAAATCTTAATTTCTTAGTGAATTATAATGATAGTTTTATTGCTTGAATTTATCTATTTTTGTATAATTAGGATGTTGTAATTTAGTTTATATCTTCTTTGTTTAATTGAGTTAACAATGTCTGCATAAAATACAATCTTATTAGCTGATTTGAGGGAATGTCTACAATTAACTTTCTTATTAGGACTGATTGGATAACAGTGACTTTTATCATAGGCCTCTTGTCTTCTGGATTTCAATATGAAATATTACCACTGAATAAGGAAATGCAATGAAAAGAGTTTGCATTCATTGACAAAACCCCAGTGGTGAATACATTTAAATTAATGGTGAGCTTAGAAAGATAAAATTTCAATCCAAAACATTTTAAGAAAGGTTTTACATGTGAATAATGTACATTTAAGTATAAGTTTTCTATACTTATTTTAACCATGGTACCTATTTTAAAAAGAAAAACAAAATCATGAGAAAGGCACTTTTACATGCCCTTATTTATTAAAGTCAATTGAATATATTACCTACATGAAATACAATCGGACTTTTTTATCCCTTCCCTCCGCTACCTCTATGATTGGTACCTGCAGTCTCGCACTTCTGCCATGAATATGGACACCTAGGCCCAGGTAGCACGGGTATTTGCATGTATAAATGCACACACCTGGACCTAGAAGATGGGCCGGATACAAAGGGGGCATCACTTTCCTATAAGAGGACTATAAGACGAGACAATAAACCAGAAGGAGGAGAGAGATACCAGAGAGAGAACCTGGAGATTTGCCAGGGGAGGCTCAAGTTGCTGCCTCCCTACCAGCCAGTTTCCCTTGTTCAGCATTAAAGGCCTGAAAAATCCACTGAGAGCTCCAAGAGTCCTTTACCATCTTCTCAAGAACAGACAATGAAAGCTACTAGGCCTAGTATGTTTGCCCAACAGAGTTCATCAAAGATTATTTTGTTATCATCATCATTATTTTCATTCATTTGCCTCTTATTCTGCAGCAGCATAAGATAGTTCAAGGCAAAATATATGTTTTGATGTCGATTATCAAATGCTAATTTTAAATCCTACTTTCTAAAAGATTCTACAATGACCTCACTTATGAATGGCATTTTTAACCTATATTGCACATAATGTTCACACAATTCCAAACTTTTACATAGATATGACTTAAAATGGAATTCTATGCTTATTTTCTTTTCTTCATGTGTACAAATTATTTTGGACAGTCTTAAGTTTGGTAGTAGGTGCAAAGATTAAAACTGCCAATCTCGTGCCAGCTATAAGCTTTTTCCTATAGAATCATATATTTTGATCACTTTCTGGTCCTGCTTTATATAAAAAAAAAGATTTTCTAGTTTCTATTTGTGACTAAATTTTATATATTCATTTCCTGTTAGTGGTGTGATGGCATTCAAACTGTCTTGATTTTCCCCAGTAATCTAAAATTGCATATAACACACACACATATGCACACACATACAAACACACTAAATTTACTTTTTAGCAAGTAACATATAAATCTGGAAGAACCATTTCAGAAAACAGATCTAATAGAAATGTAATTGCATGTAAATAAAAGTTTTACATTTTCTAAGAAAGAAAAAAATAAAAAAGCTTAACTTTTCAAAAATATAAAATATTCAAAATTTGGTTATCATAGTCAAAGCAATATCCTTTTAACAATGTCACATGTCTAACCTCTATATGTACAAATGGGGGAGGAAGAACATGCTTTTGTAACTAACTGGAATTAAATAATAGTACACTTATAATGCCAAATTTTAGGAGAGGATTTTGTGGAATATCTACAACCAAATTTCAAGGAATTAGGCTTCCAGAAGACTGCAGAACCAGAAGATGATGTTCAAAATAAATGCAATGAAAGTTACTGGAGAAAAAAATTAAAGTAGATATTGGTGTTCAGCATGAGAGATACAGATTTCTATATGACGACTGAATGCAAAATGCATATATATAATATATATGGAGCAATAATTTAAAAAGTGAAATTAATGCAGACATTTGGAAATACTTATATGGTTCACTGAAATGGATTTATAGCTATTCAAAGAAGCAAAATGCCCTCTCCAGCATAAGGAAGACATGAAACCAAAAAAAGACTGAAATTCTGTCAAGTAAATCCCTTCAGGAAACCAATATTCAAAACCACTGTAGATTCTATGGTATCTACATTTGCTTAAGTCCTCAACTCTTTCATTATTTTGATATCTGTGTTAGAAAGAATTTAACATCGATGTTAAAATTACCAGTAGATCAAAATGTTGGAGATAGGACAAACAAGTTTGTGAGAAACTTGAAAATGGTATTCTTCTGATAAAAACACTCTTAAAGGTTTTGTTTTTCATTTGCTTTTTTGTGAGTCTCTGATTCCATTGAAATTCATATTATGTCAAAAAGTTAAAAACAAAAATGGGATAACTTTTTTCCCCATGTCATAACTTTCAAGAGTAAAATCAAGAATGGGAGGAAAAGTGGTACTACCTTCTTAATAATTCTTCAATTTTCTTCATACTTTGCTTCAGAGAAGATGGACTGCAGTGGATAAGATTTGGATAAGAACTTCTAGTATTTTGATATGCAATAAGAATAATAATTTATTCAAGTTTGTCACTCAAAAGCAGTGTAGGGTAAATAAAGTTGGTCAGGCTTTTACATCATTGACCTCTGAGGCTATCACTTACAGCCTTGGTAACAGAGACTGCGTGGGTATGGGGCATGCGCTTGACTATGGACACAGAGCACGGGTGAGTGCGCATGTGCAAGTGTGCACACCTGAGCCTAGAGGTCAGGGATATAAAGGTGGAGTCACTCAGGGATGGTAGAGTGGTTACAAGAGGATGGACTACAGCTGCTAGAGGGAGCCCAGAGAAAGGAGCATATAAAAATTTGTAGGAGGCTCAGTTGCTGTCTCGCTAGTTTGTTTACTTGCATACTATTAAAAAGCCTGTGGAAATGATGCCAAGGGCTCCTAAATTCTCCTTCAAATTGCTAGAACCTATGGTGAATCTACCTGCCCTGGGATGGCTGCAAAATACCAAGGTAAAGCACAAATATTTTCAGGCATAAGTGATACATTTTAGTTGGAAAGAGTGCTTGGGTGCTACGTTTTCAATCTTGTTCCAAATGAGTGAAAACCATACAAACCACGATATTTTTTCATTTTCAAGTATTTGTTGATAAACTATACTAGAAAATATTTGGAAATACATGTTAATATGTAGCAGTAGGTTATAGTAAATAAGTGTATAAATAACACTGTTTAAATGGAAAGATATTCCATGAGCCGATTGGTTTGAGTCATTTAAATACATTACACTGTGCCTGCCTCTTGGTAATTATACCAATTAGATTGGAGAATCATTTATCAGGGTGCCAATTAAGTGAATTCTACATTTTCTGGGACTTTTTAAAAAGTCTAAATTAGACAAACCAAACAACTCCTATATTTATGGGCACTTTAGTTGATGCTTGATCATATAACGTGGCAATAATGTAACCAATGTTTCTTACTGCATGTATTAAGGATATTGCTTGTTGGGGTTATGCTTTATTCAATCAGCTTTCTCTGCTGCTTGAACTTCAAAGTAAAATTCTTTAACCAAAGCACATTGATTTTGAATCTGACTTTTAGTCTTGGTTAAAAACTGATTTCAATGAACATTTTCCTTTTAACCAATAACTTAAATTTTAAAGGTCAATTAATTTAATGATCCTTGGGTTGGTAGATATATAATTATGGTTGATTGGAAATGTATGATCTTTTTTAGTGGCAATTTTTTTAAAAGATGCAGAAGTTAAGTGTTAACTGACATTCAATAACAATGGCAAAAAACTTTAAGTCCTCTAATAAAAGTACGGCTAAATTCTTTTAGCTATAGAAGTCTCTAATTTTTTTAATTAATGATAATGACAGACTTTTCTAAAGTTATTTTCAAATATCCAATTAAGAAGGGAGATGTTACTTGTGTAACTTATTTAATCACTTTATTAAGAGAATAAGAAATGATATCTAGTTACTCTGTGAGTGGTTCTACAGAGACAACCACTCAATACTGGGCAAGGAAGAGTATAACTGTGATAGAGTATCTTTAACTCCCCTCCTCATTTATTTTCTTTAAGTGCTGTTATTTACATTATAGTTAAAGCATAAAACATGAACAATTATGAGACAAAGAAGTTTTGATCGAAAATCTCCAAGCTATTTTCTATTGCCACTATGTATACTAATATTTTTACTAAATCACATGAAATACTAATTTTGGTCTAAGAAATCCTCAAAGCTGTTTTAAATGAAGAATGTGATTTAATGTTGAGTCTTCAATTAAGTGCTTATATTATACTGTTAGCTCTTCTTAAAATTATGCAGATCAACCCTATGAGGGTTGATGTAGTGTTTTTTCTTAAAAACTATATGGCCAACTTTTATTCCAAGAGTGTAGAGATGAGAATATTTAAAATCTTGATTGAAGATGGTCAGATATGAATGATGAACATATATGATGAGCAGAGATGAGGGAAGATCTTGAATAGATGAGTAGTAAACTAATTGAAAACATGTTTTATAAATCCAGTTGGAAGAACTTAGCATAAATCACAGTAAATGATGGGGTATCAAAAGTAACCATCGTGCAAGAGCCAAAATAATCAAATAGATTATATCAGATCTTGAAGTTAAAGTGTCAATAAATCAATTCTCAATTATATACAGACAAATTAGATTATTTGCAAAAGTCAGAGAAAACCTGTCATGATTATAGAGTACTTGCAAAAATTTCTTTATTTACTCTTATCAGTATAACTCATAAGAAACTCCTTTGACATCAGTATACTGAATATCCATAAGGAAACAAGACAGATTTTGATCTCTCTAATGCAATTTTACATATACTTTAGAATTACTATATGCATAATATTGTCCTGAGGACGTGAGGAAATGTAAATGTGAACATGTTGAACTTCCTACCATAGTATTTTGAAACCGAAAACTCAGAAAAAAGTCACACGTGAATTATATTGTAATATAAAATGAGTACCAAAGTACAAAATGGTGTGAAAAGAGTCAACTAACTTCAATTGTTAGGAGCCAGCAAGGAAAATATTCAAAAGGAAGTAGACCTCTGCTTGTTCATCCATTAATTCATAGTTAAGAGTAGAGGAGGTTTGGAATGTGCTGTAGAAAGAGCTCAGACTTATTGAAGTGTAGTGAGAGTGGTAGACAGAAGTGGGAAATAAGGCAGAAGGGCTAGATTGGAGTTGTTAGGTTGGAGGGCTCTGAATACCAGGTTGAGATACACTAGCCAGAAAAAGTGGCACTTCCTCTCTAGCGTATGACAACTACAGTAGAGAGTTCTATGAGGGATTCACTTTGAGAGAAGATACAGAGAATATGGTATTTTTTAGGAAATTTATTTAATAAATCACTCACTGACATTCTAGCATTGCAAGATTGTTTTACTAGTGAACTGTGTGCCAGGCATCATGGCTACAAAAATAGTCTCAGCCCTCTAGCAGTTCAAAGGGAAGTGAGAAGACACAGCGAGGAATCCCTTAACATGTACCGTAAATAGTGTTAGGATATGATCAAGAAAGAAAAGGGTATTTTGGTCATATATTGTTGCATAAGATAAAAAGAAAAAACTCAAACCCAAAAAATGATATATTTTTTAAAGATTTATTTATTTATACATACAAGCTGGGGTACAGGCCAGAGGCGTGGGGTGGTGAGAGGGTTCACCAGAGACAGAGTGGGGAGCAGAACAGGCAGATCAGAAATACACTGCTGAGGGGAGCAGCGGGCAAGGCAGGAGAGGTCTGCCCCACCATGAGAGATTCTCTCTGGCTGGGCGCCGAACTCGCATGGTGTGCTGCCTACAGCTCCACAGTGCCGTGCTCAACCACTGCGCCACCAGGGAGGCCCCCAAACAATGATATTATGGGATGAATTGCTTCACCAAAACTCATATGTTGAATTACTAATGCACCAGAACTTCATAATGTTGACTATGATTGGAGAGTAGGACTTTATATTTAAAAAGGGAGTGAGGATAAAATGAGGTCAAGTGAGTGAGTCCTAATCCAGTAAAACATGAGCCCTATCCTTATTTCTTTCCTGAGCATTTAAGGAAAAGTTTCAGGCACTGATGTTACCGATACTCCCTGATCTCTTTGGTAAGGTGTATGACTACGGAGTTTAGGAGTTTATTTTTCTTTAGTCCAAAAGTTCTTTCCCTACAATGGGACCACCACATTTTTAATTATGAAATTTAACATTTAGGAACTTTTTAAAAAGATTTATTTATTTATGCATACAATTCGGGGTACAGACCATAGGCATGGGGCGGCGAGAAGGTTTACCAGAGAGAGAGTGGGTAGCAGAACAGGCAGATCGATGGAAATACACTGCTGAGCGGAGCAGCAGGCGACGCAGGAGAGGTCTGCCATGCCATGTGGGAATCTCCACAGCCAGGCATGGAACCCGTGCTGCCGCTGCTAACAGCTCCACAGTGAAGCACTTAACCGCTGTGCCTCCAGGGAGGCCCTGAAATTTAACATTTAGATATATTTTCTCTCTCTCTCTGAGCTAGAAGTGTGGGGAATAACCCGCCCCCCCCCACCCATGAGTAGGTATCAACCAATGGTGGTCGGTTTATAAATATTCCAATCTCTCTCTCACTGGGTAAGACAAATCTGAGATTTACATTCTACACCATTTCTTGGATTCCCCAGATGGATCAAGCTTCCTATCTTAACACTTAACAAAATATATTTTGTGTCCTATTCATTGTCCTCCCTATTATTCTGTGTTCCCCAAGAAAAGAAATGTAAATTTTAATCTTTGTAGCACCTTCTCTTAGCACAATTCCTGTTATATAATAGGATCAAGTTAAATATATATATTGAGTAAAAATTGATGGCTTTACGATCAAGAATTTGAAGTAACTTTTTAACTCAGGGGCAAAATTAGATTGGGTTCTGTATATTATAAATGTTAATTGTACCATATTTTTGGCATGATAGCTCTTTGAAAATTATAATTCACAGTAGTCAGAATGTCAAATATGAAATTTTGGCTAGCCAGAATATATCACTAATTTTAGATTGTTACATTTAAATATATTATGGAAAGAAGTTGTGTTAAAGAACTTGTTAGGTTGTGAGGTTGGGCATTTATTACTTCTCCCTAAGCTCTTCTTAGTTTCAACATCAAAGAAATAACTACAGGAATTTTTGTTTTTGACATCTCAACTACCTTATGTAGAGGATGCTGAATAAATATTCATAGGATAAATATTTTTGTGACAAGAAATTATTTTAAAATGGATTACTGTTGGGACTAGATGAAAATGATATTTAAACTGGGAAATGAAAACACTGATAAAACTCTGGTTTTTTTTTATTGAGATTTGACTATCACCTAAGTAACAGCTATTTATATACCTGTTTTCTACCACTAATTACTTTATAAAGTTTAATTACTATAATGGCTAAAAATCACAATCATTGTGCAATTCAACCAAAAGCCACGGAAGCTGTGATACATACAGATACATTTGTGAGGAAGCTTATTTGCATTTACAAATCTCAACAACTGCTCAAGTGTCTGCTTTCTAGCAATTAGGCAGCTGCTACTTACAATCAATAGTGGCAAACTCTGGTGATGTTTGGTTTGGAAACCAAGTGTTGTCTTGCGCAGCATTCTGGTACTTTGCAGTGTATTAATGAAGCCTCTTTGCTTCACGCTGTTGTATCCCTGTTACTTGGCATCCGTTCCCCTCAGCTGCATATTGCATTACTTCATCTATTTTCTTTTCTTCCTTTGTCTTTTTCACCAGCTTTGAATAGTTCTGAATTTCCCTTGTCAAGAGTTAATCCACTCTCTTTAAAATGTACAGCTATGGAGTCTGACCTGGGTGAAATATGTTGGATAATTTATTACCAAAAGCTGTGTGTGAAATATTTAGGAGGTCTATTTGAATTTCCTAAACAGTTGGGGAATTAGTTTCACGGAGGGCACAAGGTAAGTATGGTGAAAACTGGCAGACAAGTGGACATAAATTGACTGAAAAGATAACTGTAGTTATACTGGCTTTTGTACAAGTAAAACAATCAATTTTGAGTGATGAATTATATCTTATTATGTGCTAATCACTAAAATATGTACAAAATACTCATATCAAATCTCCTGTATGCATTGCCTTTGTGATCTTCTAGTTTATACTTAATACCATTTTTTGCCCTGTTATGGTGCTTACGTAAGGTTTCTTACTCTAGAAAGTTGTGTTAGAAGCATAGTAGGAAAATTGGCTGTAATGTTAACCTGAGCTAAAGAAGACTCTGGGAATGATATTCTCCAGATTTTAAAGGCACCATGCTGTTTCTTCTAGTGTACATTATTTAAAATTCATTGCCTTCACTCCCCCTCACAAACTCTTGCCTCTCTTCTCCACCAGGAAAGTATGCATTTTCTTTTTTTCACTTTTCTGCACAAACTTTGCCTGCATCTCTCAGGCAAAGTGAGACTGTCCATCCATGCACCCTGTACCAATTGCATTTGATCGTGAAAGGCAGGATTATACATGTCATGGAACTGGTTATGTTCTAAGCTTCAGTAGAATATACATGTTCAACTTCATAACCTTCTAACTTTGTTAAGTATATTTCTAGAGAACAATATTTTGCTTTCTCACTATTTCACTTAATTAGAGTAAGTAAACAAGTATTTCTAAATGCATTATTTTTGCAGATGTCTCATAAAAATTCTAATTCATTCTACCTTTATCTGGGCTGTCATATTACTATGTTGCTGCATAGGTTTTGGCTGTATTCCATTTGTACATTTTTGTACCACTATTTCTTTCACTTGAAGTATCATCACATTTCTCCTTGATCTTCACCCCTCTCTCTAAGGCTGTCATGTAATTGACCTTAAAATTACTGAGAACTATAACAAGAGGCAGTTTCTTTTGTGCTATAAACCCTGGACGTAGTCGTCACTGAAGTAATTTTGGCTGATCTTATTACAAAACCACATTCTTAATGCCTAATCCGCAAGATGAGATGGTTCTCTGCTCAGAGAAAACCTTTATATTACAGATACTTGATTTTGTCAATATTTATCAATCCTCCCTAATTTAAAGTTAATAGAGCACTAAGAAATTAAAAGGCGATATTTCTTTACTTCTCATTATGTGATAAATTGCACAACTGTGGCCATTATAAAAATAAATTTGCGAAGTCTTATAGTTGCCTTAGGTTTGGAGAGTTTAGTGATTTACAGTCTATTCAAAATATGTTAATTGTTTACATCTTTTTTAAGGGTTAGGGATTCATGTTTATCTTGCCTTGTCTTTATTTTTTATTGCGATAACGCAGATGCAACATTGGTTTTGTTTTAGAAGTATAAGATTTTTTTTTT
>PVIJ01003871.1:0-127133 GCA_004024925.1 Scalopus aquaticus | reverse complement strand
CACCACACACACCCATCCCCTTTCCAGTGCCCTTGGCCCTAGGTCATCACACAGGACTTGACACATCGCATCTCAGACTGGGTCTTGCCGGCACAGCTTCTAGGCTCTGGTTACAATAAAATTTCCAGTACTTCGTTAATTATTTTTATAGCCTGAGTGACTTCTAAGCATGCTTTGATGTGGACACTAGGCTAGGAAGTAGTTAACCTAGATTTCGGACCCGGTGTCCTCCAGTAGTTTCCCCAGGGGACTGCATCACGCTGGCCTCATGGCCTTTCGATGCCCCTGTGAGGGCTGGTCTTGGAGCAGGAGCCCGGCCGTGTCCACACGGATGGAACCCCTTCCCCGGCACGCTCACAGCTGCTCCCTCTGCTCCGCTGCAGAAGGCCCGCCCCGCTGTGCTGGGCGCTCTCAGACAGGCGAGAGGCGCCTCCCGGCCTTTTGTTCCTCAGGCCTCTGATTGGACGTCTTTGCCAGGGGAGGGCTTCTAGCACAGCTTCCAGACACCCGGCAGAGATGGGAGCAGTGCGGTGTGTTCAGTGTGCCCTTTGCAATGCTTTTAATGGTTGGTTCTTTGTTTTATTGAGACATAGATTGAGATCATCAGCATTCACCTTAGTTCTGGCCAGATCACCTCCTCATTGACCCTCTTGGAGAGCAGTGGATGCTTTCTACCTTTAGAACCAGCTCATGCTGTGTGTGTGTGTGTGTGTGTGTGTGTGTGTGTATCTGTCCCCTTGGGGAGAATCACATTGGGGGAGATGTATTGATTCAGCATAGCCCCCATCCCAGCTCTGTGTGAAGCACTTTTTGCTCCACAGTTTGGTTCCTCCAAAAGCCTTGGAGAACAGATTGGGGGTAAAGCCTGTTGTACACAGAGCCTCAAAAGGGGAGCTGGAGAGGATCACTGACTTGCTCCAGGTTGCATAGCTGAAAGGATGTGATGGGCTTTAGGATTTGAACCTGGGTGTCTCTGGTTTTGATGTTCCCCCTTCCCTCCTGAGCAATACTCCTGCTTCGAAACAGCCTCGCTGCCAGGATGTGGCAGGATACCATCTTGCTCACAAACCTTTGCCCCACTAGCATGCACGGTGCCCACCTGGTGGCTGGTGGGCCCACTTGTTTGTAGTTGGCTGGGAAAGAAAGTGACATGGGGCCTCCCTGGTGGTGCAGCGGTTGAGCGCTGCGCTGTGGAGCTGTCGGCAGCTCCGACACGAGTTCGACACCCAGCTGGGGAGATTCCCACATGGCGTGGCAGACCTCTCCTGCCTCGCCCGCTGCTCCCCTCAGCAGTGTGCTTCTGATCTGCCTGTTCTGCTCCCCACTCTGTCTCTGGTGAACCCTCTCGCTGCCCCACGCCTCTGGCCTGTACCCCAGCTTGTATGTATAAATAAATAAAACTTTAAAAAAAAAAGTGACATGACTTTCCTCTGAACACATTCATTCTCCTTTAGATCAAGATTTAAAGGCTCTGAATCCAAGGCGGCGAGGCGCTTAAATCAGAAACTACTCCCTGCTCCTTCCTCCTCACCTTCTCAATGAAACCCACAGCATTTCAGCCCGCAGTGGCAAGAAACAAGCGCACTGGGGAAGTCCTCTGTTAATCTTTGTGTTTGCAGTTTACCTTAGGATTTCAGTTGTGCCTTTTTTTTTTAAGATTTATTTATTTATGCATACAAGCTGGGGTACAGGCCAGAGGTGTGGGGCAGCGAGAGGGTTCACCAGAGACAAAGTGGGGGAGCAGCACAGGCAGATCGACAGAAACACACTGCTGAGGGGAGCAGTGGGTGAGGCAGGAGCAGTGGTCTGCAACCCATGTGGGAATCTCCCCGGCTGGGCATCGAACTTGCGTCGCTGCTGCTGACAGCTCCACAGCGCAGTGCTTAATCGCTGTGCCACTGGGGAGGCCCTCAGGTATGCCTTTTTAATATACCTTTTTTTCAGGGGTGGAGAAATGAGAAAATCATAGTCAATCAATCCATGCAAAGGGAAGGGGAAGTGGTGCTGTGCTTGCTTGTTTCCCTTCAGAAGGTTTTGAAGGTCTCAGCTATTGTTAACATTGAACTGATTATCTCTGTTTAAGATGAGCCCACTGAAGGAGACTGGGGGTGAATGGTGCATCTGGTATATATGTGTCTGTGCACATGTGCAGTGCATGTTGGCGTCTGCACACGCTTCTGGGCATTGGCAATGCAACGGATGCTAATGTCTCTGGAGGGGTGTGGCTCCTGGTCTTCTTAAGATTAGCTATTGACATGCCCTGCATCCCCACATTCATAAGAACTCATTTGGGGTTGCATTGAGTGAGTGAGGGGATGTGCTGTAGTGATTCATCAAGGGATGGTTATAAAGCCACAGGCCATTTTAATAAACTGATCAAGATGTGTGTATTCAGAGACGTGGCAGTGTTCAGAGATGTTGGTTGGGGCGGGGGCCACCCTTTTCTTCTGCTGATACTGTTGGCACACGGCTGGAGCTCTGCCCGGGTGCTCTCGTCACAGCCAGCTCAGGATCCGTGTGAGAAAATTGCGCTTGCCATTTGGGGTCCTCTGTGGTTTCTTGACCAAAAGTGAAATTACCGAACTTGATCACCAGCCCTATATATGACTCTCAGCTCTGAGTAATTATTAGCTGTTTAAAAAACCAAAAAAACAAATATGCCTCAAAGGATGAAAATTACGTTGTTGGCTCTGGGGAAGCCAGTCCATTAGAGGAGTTCCAGAAATACTCTGAGTAATGGCCCCAGGGTGGGTCTGTCAGAGCCCAACCTAGGGCTCTGATTTGAAGGGTGGCACACACTGTAGGAGCCCCAAGGTCTGAAAGTCGCCCACGTGTTCGGGTCTGTGCCCGCGTCTGTGTTGCCCACACTGTCAGGTCCAGACTCCCGAGCCTGTCGTCCTTCCCCTCATTCCCTTTCAGTCTGTCTTGTGCTGTCTGTGCTTCTGGTGTCATCCTGCCTGACCCTGGCTTGTTACTTTATTTCTTGGAGATCTTTTTTGCTTGCTGGCTTTCTGCTGATGTGGAAAGGGAAAAATAGGTATCTATTATTTATAAGGCAGCAGATGTACTTATGCCCTTCTCCTGTACTGTGGGCCACGGGATGTTTTAATTGCCTTCCTTTGTCTACTTTAGTTCCACCACTCTAACTTTTGTTTGTTAGTTTCTCAGCATCTGCAGTTTTGAAAATGACTTTGTATCCTTAGCAGATGTGATCGAGAAACCAAACCGCAAGCCACCCCTGGAAACCCTGAAAATGTGAAGACACCATGGTATTGGTTTCTTAGTCATTGTGTTCACTTGCTGGACTTGGGAGGTGCCAGAGGGCAGCTCTCACCTGTAATTAAAGCTGTGAAAAGTGGCCCGTAGATGAACTGAAGGTTCTGTCTCCGGCCTTTTGGACGTCGGTGGTACTAAAGCTAATCACAGGCCCAGCTCAGATTTATTTATTTATTTTCATTTTGTCTTTTTTAAAGATTTATTTATTTATGCATACAAGAACTGGGGTGTAGGCCAGAGGTGGGAGAGGGAGGGTTCACCAGAGACAGAGTGGGGAGCAGAACAGGCAGATTGACTGAAATACAATGCTGAGGGGAGTAGCAGGCGAGACAGGAGAGGTCTGCTACTCCATGGGAATCTCCCTGGCTGGGGATTGAACTCGTGCAGATAGCTTCATAGTGCTGAGACTTAACCCCTTGTACCACCAGGGAGTCCCCCCTCCCTAGCCCACTCCCAGTCCTGCTCAGATTTAAAAAGAAGCAGTGTTTTCATTAGCTCAAGGCGGTGTGAAAAAGATTACTCAGCATAGATCTAGATGGAGTTAAATTACCTCCCAAGTATTGACAAGAACTTTCTTGGAGTTCTCTTTTTTCCTTCACTTTAATGTCGATGGAGATACGGAAACGGGGAGAGACAGAGACCAACGCTACAGATTAGAGTGCATTGGTTTGTTGATAAAAATGGCTGGAAATGCTTTCCTGCAACCAAAAGATGACTTTTTTTGGTTGTGGTTGTATTGGGCTTGTCGGGTTAACCTGATCCCCTTGTCACCAGTGGGCTGTTACTCAAAGGCAAAGAAATTTTCTTAGGAGTTCTCCCAAAATCAGTCTGTGGCATGAAAAGCTCTCTTGCTGCGCTCAGTCTGGAAGTAGCTGTGGTGGATCCCGAGTGGGAGGTAATTCCAGGGTTGTGGGGATTTCAGGGAGGCAATGACAGTTCTCTTTGGAGAGACTGGAAAGTACTATCCCAGTTTTCCTGTATATTCTGAATTCATTCAGGTCTTCGGAGAAAAATGGCCAGAGTCTTGGACCCTCCTGCTTACTTTTGGTCTGAGTCCTTCCCATGAATTCTGCAACTAAAATGGGGGTCTTGAGAGGTGGACAGGACCTGCTCTCACAGCCCCACCCAGCCCCTGTGGCAGGTTTGGGTCCATTTGGTCTGGGAAGATGTTCTTTCCTTCTGAGAATCCAGCTGTGTGCTGTGAAATCCAGATTGCGGTGCCCACATCAGTTGTCCCGCACCGGAAGGGCACACCATCCCTCACAGCACCATCTGTGTCCCCGTGAATGTTCCCTGCCCAGCAGACCACAGCCCTCGCTCCAGATTTTGCTGTATTTATTGATGAAGTTGAGCTGACTTGACATGTCCCATGACCTGGCCCACACCGAGCTGTTATTCCCTATTCTTGTCAAACACGAAGGCTGCCCACGCCCAGTTATGCATTGTTGGCTGTAAAATGTTTGCAGTCAGTAGGTTTCCAAAGAAGACTGCCAAGTGCTTGAAGTCACTACCAGAGCAGAGTGTTCGTAATGCAGATGTGATGAACTGTCACAGCATTGTACTGTAGCATCTCTTGCCTCAAATCAAACTGAGAATGGGGTTAAGGAGATGTCCAGCCCTGGGGTGGGGGAGGTGGAGCAGGAAAGACCATCGGTAAAAGGTCCCTGTGTCTTAAAATGCCACACTTTGCTAGGCACCCCTCCCTGGGAGGGTCACGCAAGGCAGGGCTGGAGTTTGATAGGATTACTTGCTTTAAACTCAAGGCAGATGGAATAATGAGAGATGAAAGGCTTACTTACTATGTTTGGATTGTGAGCTTTTCAGCCAAGATTGTGTCTTAAATTTTGTTTCTTGTAATATTGTACCTACGGAAATGTCAATAATATAAAAAAAAAATCCAAAATTGCATAGAGGGATAGTAGGAATTTTTCATTGGCAGTGATAGATTTTTGGTAGTAAGAGAACTAAGCATTTAGAGGGGATTGATAGCTGCCTTTGGGCAATGAGAAAATTATATTGGGGTGTGAAGGATAACAGGCAACAACATTTCCAACAGTGCGACTCCGGTCTCCCATGTAAGTGAAAAGTTAGGCTCTTGTCATGTTCTTGAAACCCTCTTGTCATGTTCTGTATGCCTATTTCTTCAGAACTGGGACTTGTGTACCCATGCCTTCTAAAAAGAATTTTTTCCAGGGTTTGTATGCCCCCCTCCTGTTTGTCCTTCCCTCAGTTCCATGTTTTGGTGGCTGAAATAGGCAGAGGGGATGGGAGGACTGTGGCGTCCCCAAGGGCCTAGGGTCTGGGTGGAGGCCACAAGAGAATAGATGATGCCCTAGTGTGGTGCTGGGGGCAAGAGGAAGGACACCTAATGGACTGACCGGGAGGGGCTGCTGGAGTGTCCCCTGGGAGCAGGGACCCCTGAGCCATACCTAAAAGACGAAAATGTGTTTGCTGGCATCGTGTGTGGGGACAGCACAGTCCGGCATGTGGGACAATCTGAGCTGTCCCAAGATGGGAACCTTCATGGAGGGGTGCATGGGGAGAGGTGGGGAGAGGGCCTGCTGTGAGTTGTGAGTGGGTTTTGGGAGCACAGGGTCCAAAGCCCAGAGTGGGTGGTGGGTGCCCCTCTGCAGAGTGCAGAGGGGCACTTGGTGAAGAGTCTAGTCTAGCAGGGAGGTGGCTTCGGGGCCCCCGGGCTGCTGCGAAGAGACTGGTGTAACCGGGATCTGGAGCCTGCATGCCGGTGAAAGGCGTGTCTCTGGGACTCACCTTCTGAGCGGGCCCTGCAGGTGAGGACTGGTGGGTGCTGAGAGGACTGGGGTGAGGGAGAGGCCCCTCTCCCATCCTGCTCCGTGCATGGTGGACACGTTAGGTGCCTCTGGGCCCAAGAGCAAAGTCCACGCTCCCAGGCAGTGAGAAAAGCCTCACCTGTGAGCCGCAGGGGTTCCTGAGGCCCACAGCAGCAGGCTCCCTGATAGCAGGTGTGCAGGGCACCTGCTTCCCTGGGGACCCGGAAGCGGGGAGGGGAGTGGGTGTGGCTCACCTTGGTTTTTAGGTTGTGCCCTTTCCAGGGAAACAAACTAATGGCTCAAGCTGGGGCTGTCATACTCCTGTGGTGGGCCCGGGAGGGGAGTCTCACCCCCACCTTTTAGGTTGCTATTTTGCACAGCGTTAGAGCCCGAGAAAGTTCCGTTACACACTCACGCCCTCCTGCGGGTGGGGGGGATCCCCTGAGGTGCTGGGTTTGGCCCGGCATGGGCCTGGACTACTCCTGCCTGCGCCCGTGAGCCCTGCTATCCTCCCGTGACCGCTGCTCCTCGCTGCTCGTCTCAGAGGCTTTCCCGTGCACCCACTGAGGAGCATTCTTTTTTTTCTTTAAAGATTAATTTTTTATTTATACATACAAGCTGGGGTACAGGCCAGAGGCGTGGGGCAGCGAGAGGGTTCACCAGAGACAGAGTGGGGAGCAGAACAGGCAGATCAGAAATACACTGCTGAGGGGAGCAGCGGGCGAGGCAGGAGAGGTCTGCTGCACCATGTGGGATTCTCCCCGGCTGGGTATCGAACTCGCATCGCTGCTGCTGACAGCACCACAGCGCAGCGCTTAACCGCTGTGCCACCAGGGAGGCCCTGAGGAGCATTCTTAAGAGGATAATTTATAATTCATTATGAAAAGTTGCTTTTTAAAAAGAGCTGAATGTATTGGCACCCCTTGCTGTGTATTTAATCTTTCCTGGTGAGGTGCTCAAGTTATAAATACATCAGCCGCCATCTCCTCCAAGCACCTCCAGGTGTGAGTCCCTGGGCTGGAACGCCTTCCTCCTTGCCTCTGTTGCTGCCCTGACGTGTGGCACGGAGCATCTTTGCATGCTGAGGTGGAACGTCCCTCTGGTCCCGCTTTGAATGTCAGTGCCCCCTGAGGAGTCACTCACCGCCATGGCCCTTGTGGCAGAAGCGGGTGGTTCATGAACAAACAGGACTGGACTATGGGCTTCAGATATCATTTCTTTTTTCTCACCGCATGTTTGATGGCTGTAGGCGTGGTCTCTCTGTCTTGTCTGGTGCCCGTGGGGAGAGCAGACTGGGCCCCCCAGAGGCCATTTGGGGGGACTCAGCGATGACGTAGTGCCCTCCCAGCCCATGCCTGGCCATCTGTCCTGCGTTCTTTCTGCGGCTGTGCTGCACAGGCCTCTGGGTATAGCTGCTCTCACCCCCCTACTCACCATATGGGGGTAGTTCTAAATACAAGCACTCTGAAGAACGTGTATGTGGGGTTACAGAGAAGCGGTTGCTGCCGAAGCTGGTGCCGCCATTGGCGGGGGCAGCAAGTGCCCTGGTGCTGCGGGCCTGGTGGTGCCCAGTGCTGGCCCCGCACCCCTGGAAGCTGGTCCTGCCCTGCCTCTGGCCTGCAGCACCCCTTCATTCGGAGGGCATGGAGCCCAGGCCTTGGTGTTCCCACTCCTTAAGGGAAGATCCCCCGTTGGGTCCTGTGAACTGGGGCTGGAACCACTGGGGTTTCCAGAGCCCCCAGACTCCCCACTTTTTGTTGGGAGGTGAAGGAGGAAGGAAAGCAGAGATTGTCTTAGAAGAGACTTGATAAGGGCATTTGTGTGGGACTGCTCTCTTTTTTGTCATATCACCAGCGTATTGCCTTCCAGGTCTTACCCTGCTCCTGGATTTTCCTCTTCTTTCTTGCCCGGACACTCATCCGTGAACCCTGAAGGTCCAGCACAGTTTCTCAAACCTCTGTTCTCTTGCCTCTGGGTCAGTGCTCCTGAACTCCATCCTAGAGCATCTTTGTATCCTGGGAGATGTCGCGCCTCAGTGTCTTTCCCAGCCCCCCAGCCTGGCATCTCTGGGTATTAGCGTCAGTGGAGAGGATTTTCTGGATCCTCAGTAACACTTCACAGGCCCCGTCCTCCTGGAGCTCCGTGACACCGTTTTCGCTCAGTGGCCACATGCCGCTGTTAGCGGTGCATAAGTAATGCGGTGTATTTTGGGCACTCTCATAATTTTGTGATGAGTTTGCTGTACGTTTGTAGTCTGTTTCTAATCTGGCTCATTAGGAATTAGAAAACTTGTCTCAGGCTCAAAATAGATTATGTTGCCAGGATTTAAAGCCAAATTCTGACTGCAGATATGCTGTGAATTTTTCTGTTTCTTAATACCTTTTTTCCCTTTCCTATCCTATATATGCTATTTGGGGAGAAAACCCACAAATCTCAATCTTCCAAGAGGAAACAGTGTGCTTGGGTGTCCTTTGAGAGCAGTGAGATGCCCTGGTTCCGAGAAGCTTCCCTCACTTGCAGTTGCTTGTGTTGGAGCTGAATGCAGCTGCAGGTGGTCCCCAGTGTTTCCTGGGCGGCAGCCTCGAGGGCAGGTGGGCATCACCTCGCTGGAATACTCTGGGCAGGCAGCACTGCAGCCTCAGGGTGTCGACTCAGCCGTGCCGAAAGATCTGGATGTCCGCGGTTTCCTTATCTGTCAAATGTGGAGTTAGGGTAGACAGACCCTGAAGTCCTCTGTGTCCTGGACATTTCTACTTAGTTGCGGTCCAACCCTCTGGAACTTTCTGGTCCTGATACCCATTGTACATGAACATCTCCCATTGAAAATCACTCTTACATCACCACCTACTACCACTCCAGTCTTCCTTCTGGAAGCTAAACAACTCTCCACATTTTAGGGTTTTTGAGAAACTCCTCCTGCCACCCACTTCACTGCTGCGGTTGCCCTAGGGCTTGTCTGAGCTCTTTTCTGGAGCTGCTTCCCTCTGCGAGATTGAGATCGCGTCCATCGCAGCTCACGCCAGCGCAGAGCACAGGGCCACCATTGCTGTCCTTGTTAAGTAAATTAAGTGACTTCAGAGAAGCACTTACCACAGAGCCTGGCAGTTAGAAAGCACTCATTAAATGCTCATTTCTGGATGCCACTGCGCATTAACTTATGCAAAGGATTCGCTGAGCTGGGAGCCCAGCGGAGAGGTCTGGAGCCTTGCGTTTGCCCCACTCCTGGTCTCAAGGACACAGGCGGCCGGGGACACACAAGGGAGGCAGCTACTCGAGTCACGCTGTATCTGGAGCTTCATGGAGCCTCGCTGACCCTCTCTCCTCCTCGAGTAGGGAGTTCTGTTCTGCTGTGCCCCACAGGGGGACCTTTGCAGACTGAGTGTCTGGGATTTCCACTTAGACAGCTTTGAAAGTCTCAGCGACAGCTCCGCGTGCTCTGTTGAGCTTGGCTGACGACGGCTAAACTGCTTTAATGAGCTTGTGGGCTGGCAGTGAAGCAGCAAACCCAGTCAGGATGGGAGCTGGGGACTGGCGGATTGAGGACGTGAGTTGGGAGGAGGGTGAGCTGTGGGTGGATTGAGACAGCACAGCAGAGAGGCTGCCCCCTGCCACTCGCCCAGTACCCCAGCGTTCAATGCTCTTTTGGGAATGGAAAGCTGGACGGTGGGTCCTAGAGAGATCAGAAGGCTGGGGCTTAGGTGTAGGGTCCCCTCTCCTGATTTGACGTGCACCACCCCAGAAGGAACAGAGATAGGGAAATGCCAGGGCAACCAACCCAAGAACATGGACTTGCCTGGACTTCTAGGGAAAGGACACACCCCTACTCCTTTCCTTGGAGGAACCTGATGGCCCTCTGTGTGACCGATACCAGGCCCCCATGATGGGGTCAGCTGGCTGGCTGGTCATGCATCGATGCTTCTGGAACTTCAGGAAAGCCAGAGAGGCTAGGTCAGCAGCTCCCTGGGGTGGCCATGGGACTGGAGCATTGTCTGCCAGCCTGCCCTGCCCCTCTTATGGTTTGGCTGCAGGCTCAAATCTTGTTGATCCTCGTGAAATTAGGAGCCTTAAGGAAGGGACTGTAGTGAGCCCTGGTGACTTACAACCTATCTCAGGGCTTATTTGAGAAAAAGAAGTAGAGGATGATGATACTCAAGTGAAAAAGGGCCATGTGTGCATTTCTTAAAACAGGTACCAGCCAGTGGATAAAAGAATTAAATTCTTTCTAAAAAATGTTTTGAAACTGTTGTTGTGAAAATAAAAAGCTGTTATAGTAGATATTTTTAGTAGATATTTAGTAGATATTTTTTAGTAGATTTTTTTATAGTAGATATTTCTTTTCTTTCTGGATACTACTAAAACTATCCTAGTGTGTTTGTGTTTACCTCCCTTTGCCTTGAAATTGTGTTTATCGAGCGTGGGATGAGGGCTAAGAATTTTTGTCTGTTGCACCCCCTGGTCTACCCCCATTACAGTACGGAATTGATGCACATTCATTGTAAAAGTAAGAAAGAGCAGAGGAAGCCAAAAGAAGTAACAAATAATCCACAAAAGCAGCACTGCCTTGCTTCCTTCTAGGCTTCAGTTTCTTGTTTTCTTAATATACTTGAGATAATGTGTTACAGTATTTTTTTTCCACCTTGAAATTTTTAACACTTCTTCTTAAGCATTTTTGCATGATCTGGAAAACTTTTACTAACATTGTATATATAGATATATATGCCCCATCCACTTAGTTTCCAGTTGGATGCTTAATTTATGTGAACACCTTTTCACACAACCCTTTTTTGTATTTTTCACTATTTCCTTAATACCAATTTCTAAGGAGAATTGCAGAATCAGAGAGCTTGAACATTTCTAAGACTTGATAGTCCAGAAAGGTCGTACCGGCTTGTACAGAAGACTCTATTGTACCTTTGCCACATTAGATAAGATCTTTGTTTGCGGCCTCAGTCGTGGTGGATATTGCCATTTTCAATATTTTCATTCTACTGAATAAATATTAAAATTACAACCCTTTGTTTCTGAGGACTAATATTTTCCCCCAGACATTTCCCTCCCTCCCTCTTTTCTCCTTCCTTACACGGAGCCCTAACTTTATGTAGTTTAATTCTCATTCTTTTCCTTTGTACTTTTAAGAGTGGAAATGCCTTTCTCATCTAGAAGTCATTTACTTACATGTATTCTGGTGTTTGGTTTCTTAGCTTGATTTTCCATATTTATTTATCCCTCTGAATTTATTTGGTATATTTGAGAAGTGAAGATCTGAGCTGACTCCCATGTCCCTGTAGCTAGCGGTCACCAGACATGTTAACCATTCCCTCTCTTTGTTTTGGGGCCAGCAGTTTCTAACCATCCTCCTGTGGTCGTCCCCTCCTTCTGGACTGAGGCCAAGTGGAGGAGTCTCAGGCTCTGTGGGGAGGACCAGCTTCCTTGACTCAGCCTCACTGGAGGCCAATGAGAGTGTATTTACGTACCTGCTCCCCATGTCACCTCGCATAGATACGCAGTGGATATAGCCTTTGTCCATGCTCTGCAACAGAGAGGCATCTGTCCTTCACTTCCAGGCTTCTCTGCAAGGGAGGACCTGGCTGTAGGAACACCCCAGTCCAGTCCTGATGCTGCCACTTGCTTCAACAAATCAGTGAGCAGCCTGCCACAATATCCATTTTTAAGCAACAACAGTAGGAATTTAAAAACCTATTTGTCACATCTATTGTGAAGCTCATACGGGGCAAAGTTTTTGCGAGTGTTTTGCATCATCTTTTACCTACCTCGCAGGGTTATATAACATTAAATTCAATTTTAGGTGCTGAGGATTCTAAGATGCACCATCATTTTATTATCTCTCAGGAAAAAAACCACGACAAAATGTCCTACCATCAATTTTAAGCCTCATCTCCATTGCAGAGGCGTTGAGATGGGAGCATCGTGCATCTCGGCACAAGTGACATTTGGGGTTTGGACCTGCCCACCTGAGGTTTGGGGTGGCAGCCGCAGCTCCCTGGCTGCAGGCCAGTGTGTGAGCGCTGGTGAGGATCACAGAGCAGGACAGTCTGTATTTTATCCTCTCATCCAGAACCTCCCTTTTGCACTGACTCCTGAGGCTCTTTTTTTTCTTTGCAATTCTACTTTGTGAAGCATGTCTTCTAGAAGAAACTGTTCTCTAAATTTCTTCATCTCATTTCCATTGTGCTGACAGAGAAGCTCTGAATGCAGCCCAGGTGCCTTCCACATTTCCTTCTTTGAATTGTCTGTCAGGCACAAGCCACAGAAGCCGTTGGATGTACCTGCAATGAAGTCCGTGCAGGCAGGTGGTGGCTTCGTGCCCTCAGTGTGGGGCCTTCCTCTTGCCCCCTGGCAGAATCATGGGGCAGGAGACCCCTTGTAGTCTGGTGCACTTGGCTTTGAATTTGAATTCTGACTCTGCCATTCATTGCTGGAGGGGTCTGAGACAAGTACCATTTTCTGATCTTGAATTTTCTCTTCCATAAAGTGAGGATGAAAAGATTTATGCTGGAGCTTTGTCAGGGAAGATCAACACTTGGACATGTGTAAAGTACTTGCAGTGCTTCCTGCACAGGTGGTGGAGGCTCCGTAAACCTGCTCGCTGTTTTTAATGCCTTGTTGGACTGTGCCTGATCCTGTGCTTCTAGCCCCACTGTCCAGGGTCCCCTTCGACAGGTGTGTCCACCCCAAGATGTCCACAGCTCATCCTCCCATGGAGTCCCAGGAGAGGGTGGGGCCGCGCCTTGTTGTAGAATTGTGCTCTTTCCTTTTAACCCAGCGTTTCAGCAGATGCGTAAGTGCATAAGGCCAGTCCTGCGTTCTCTTCCTGACTTGATTTCTGGCAGTCTCTGTGGCTGCCCCACCTCCTCCTGTGCCCAGACCCAGCCTTCCCAGTCAAAACGCCTCTGTCCCTAAAGAGAGAGGTGTTGTCTTCAGATTACAAACTCCAGGCCTTTGCTTCTGATGCCTCGTTCCTTCTGGAACACTGGGCTTGAGGGCAGCTTCAGGAATAGTGGGGGCAGCATCTTCATTTGCTGCCATTTTTAGAATCTCCAAAATACCGCTTGTTTGTAGTCTCATGGGACCGGAGAGAAACGAGCGGGACGAGGATCCTGATCGTGCCATTTCACAAAACCGAAAATGTCAGTTACCTGATCCAAGGTGATCCAGCAAGAAAATGTTGAAATAACCCTCCGACCGGAGAGCCGCATGTGTGGCTCCAGCCCTCGCCTGCCCTCGCTTCCTTTCTCGTCAGACCTCCTGCACTGTGCGCGTGGGGAAGGGCTTGGGGTTGGGAGCACCTTTCAGTAATCAGTGGGTCTAAGTTTAGGGACTGCACGTCTCACCAGTTTACATGGTTTGACTTAGGATTTGTCCTAATGGCGTCAGTGCAGTGCTCATGTGGGAGAGACAAATTTTGTGTTTTGAGCTTTACCTGGGCTGGTGATACCCAGCACAGCACTGATGAGGGCAAACAGCCCCTGCTGTGCTGTACGGCCGTGTTTCCTGGCCTTCCCTCGTGTCCACATCAGCGAGCTAATGTAGGTGTTGTGAGCGCCTGTAGGGGAGGCCGCTTCAGCCCTGGGGTTTGGGAGGTTAGATGTGTTAAATGCATTTCTGACTTAGACATTTTCTACTTACGGTGGGTTTATCAGGATGTAACCCATCAGAAATCAAAGAAGATCTGCACTTTCTTGAGATAGGAGGCCGGTCTTCCCCCCACAAGGAGTTTGTTTTTCACCCCATCTCCTTGGGGAGCAGAGCTCCTGGTGCAAGGGCCTCCCCAAGGTTTTACTGGGTAGAGGCAGGTGGCAGCGCCCTCGGCAGCATGAGCGGTGCTGGAAGACACACATGCTCTGTGGGGATGAACCACATGGGCTGCCCTGCTGCTCTGGGGCACCTTCGCCGAGCAGATTGTACATGCGGGCTGTGCCGCGTGGCCCAGCGCCCGGAGGCGGCAGATGTAGCCAGGAGGACTGCACTGGGAGCCCAGTCCGATTCCGACTCAAATGTGGTCGGGCAGCTGGCGCCCAGCACTGTCGTCCAGAAGGTGGGCTGGGGCGGGGCTGAGGCTTGGGCTGGGTCCCCCACCTCCTCGCCTCCCGCTGCTGGAGAGAGTGGCCTGCAGCTGAGGCTGTCCCAGCACTGAGGGAAGAGTTCCTTTTTCTTCCAAGGCTGAGGGTGGATGTAAAGTAATTATTTGCAGAAGGGCCTTTGCTTTTCACTGAAATGCCCCTGGTTCCAGGGCCCTTCCCATCAGGGCATCGGGAGCCCCCTGCCCCAGTCTCCAGTCTTGGTGCAGCCCTGGGAATAGGCCAGCTCCATGTGTCCAGCTCTAGACTGTAACTGGAACAGGTCAACACACCGAGACGATGAAAGAGTTGAGATGACGGGATTTGCTCAGCCCGGCTGTTGTTTGGTCGGTTCAGCTTTTCTTCTCTCTCATTAATGACGATTGAGACACTTTCTCCCTTGTCTTCTTTTGACTTTATTCAAGTCCTTAAACAATGGTATTATTCTCTTTGTAGTTTTGATCTGTTTTGCACGTCACTGTGCTTATTCTAATCTCTCATCCATCCCATTGCCCTTCTTCTTGGGTTTTATTCACCGGATGGTTTGATAGAAAAAAATACCTTGTTGTCACTGACCCACCTTTCAGGAGTCTGATGTTACAAGTACCTGAGGGGGACACAGGAGGACAGCACTAGCACCTGCTCTGGGGATTTATAGTCTGATGAGACCAACTAGAAGCTTCTGGAATTTTCAAGGTGCCTTTACTACTGACTACTATTAGTCCCTTCACCTCACTTCTCTGTGTAGATTTATACCCATCTCAGAGATTTTATACTCAAACAAGGAGATCTAGGTGAGAAGACTGTCCTGTTGTTAAATCTGAAAATCACAGGTTCAGTGTTGAAACCCAAGTGCTTTTCTGTGTGTGTTTCTTGATGAGAGGCAGCTCTCTCTGTCCCTGCCCACCTCCCAGCTGTATGGGCCATGAAGAGACCCCTGTTCTGGGCACAAAGACACACTGGGGTGCTGGCTTCTCCTTCCCCTCCTGTCCCCCGAGGGGAGGACTGCTAGTCCTGTACGGGAAGGAGAGTCATTTACAAAGCTACACACGTGGTTACCCAGAAGCAGGTTTGAGAAATCATTAGCATTGAGGAAAACAGGATAAATTAAATGATATTTAATTATTAAAATTAAAGTCAAACAAGCTGTGTGTGGTGAGCAGCCTCCTTCCTCCATGTGACCAAAGCCCCCTCTGAATTGCTAAGCGATGCGCGCTTAGGTGACACCTGGACTTCACCTCTCTCCTCCGCCACCTCTCCGGAGAAAAAGAGAATGAAGAGGCTTGGCTTTGGGGTGGCTTGATGTTCCCACTTTTAGTGGAGTGATTGTCAGTGCTGAGGAATGGGGCTGCTGAACACCCCTGACCTCAGTCCGCTGTGTTGCCTTGAGTGAGTGAGTTCTTGCTGAACACCAGCCTTTTTCTTCCCATTAACAAGGAAACTCTCCGAGCTCAGAGCTGGGAGAATTGAGAGAAAATTGCTTCCCTGGAAAGAGCAGTGTAACAGTAAAGAATCTGGGTTTTGCTTTTTAGATACAGTGTGGGGCGGAGAGGAGGGATGAGGAGCTCAGGATCTGCCAGCGCGTGCAGACTTGGGGACCGCGATCGGATCACTTGTGATCATTACAGAAAATTTGGTCCTGTTAAGTTTTCAGAGGTTTCTGAGAATCATTATGCTTTGGGTTCTCATGAAGATAATCTACTGGGAATGGGGTGTGTCAAGCTCCTAGAAGCCTTTCATTGACTGCGGTCTTCAGGCTCACACACTCACCCAGCTGCACGTCCCTGGGAGGGACCTAAAGATGAATCAGTCCAGCCCAGCGGGGACCAGAGAAACTGTGCTTGCCCGAGCGTCTGTGTTCCTGCTGCAGCCAGATTGGAGCTATCTGCCAGCGCACCCTCCGCTATGGGGCTTCTCTGTGGCTTCCAGGCCCGCTCTCCACTGGGGTCTGATTGATAATGACCCAGAGGAAGGAGAGTGAGGTGGGGAAAATGGGGAGGAGTGGGAAGGTGGGGTTGGGGGAGGGGGTTTGATCTGTGGGGATGGCTTTACCCCTGCCGTCCCTGCGCTTCCTCTTTGGGGACAGCCAAGAATTAGCTGAAGACAGTCCCTGCCAGGTGGTGTATAATAAATTGTAGTGTGGCCCGGAGGCTTGGCCCAGGACTCATGTTTGATGTCTGCTCCCATCCCCACTGCCTGGCTCTGTGACCTGGCGCATCTCCAGCTCCCCTCCACCACCCTGGTCTCTGGGTCCAGCAGAGTCCAGGTGGGACGATTCGGCCTGTCTACCCAAGGGGATGGGCACACAGTGGCTTGTGACTTTGAAGCCTGACTGCCTGTTGCTATAGAAATTTAGACTCGTAGCTGGGAATGTCGTAATGCTCAGGAAAATTTGTCATTTCTTCCGCCTAGGTTTGTTAGAATGGCTGGTTCCACAGCGGGAGGCTTTTTTGCAAATGTATTCTGGCTTCATCCTTTCCCCTCCTACGCCTAATTCTGTCTGTATCAGTGTTTAGATATCATCTTGTTTACGAATCCCCCTCTGCAGCCCCCCTTACCCTGCTCCCCAGGGAGAGGCTTCTGTGCCTTTCAGTAGTAAATGAATTGTCTAAATCATTTAGCATAACGCAAAATAAGGTGACTCCCAGTAGTATGTGCCTTTATTCAACCCACTTATACAGTATTTAAATGTCGGCAGAGGATCTCCTGTCTGATTACCAAATGATGGTGTTAAAATTAAAAGGAAGAAAAACTAAGCCTTCTGCCTTCTGGTCTTTTGTGATTCTGAAAGAACTAGAGACTGGTTCTCTGTTTTTTTCGTGGAAAAATTTTCAGCATTCTTTGCAAGTATGTGTAGTTTGAAACAAACCACAAACTAAACAAGACAAAGATTCTAGATGATCTGATTTTTCAAGGAAGGTGTGAGTAAGTATGAAGTAGGTCACCCTGCAGGAGAAGAGTGGGAGCTGATTTATTTTGAAAGTGTTAATACTTGTCCGTTATATTGTGCAGTCTTAATATTGCAGCTGGAAGAAGAGAAACTTACTTGTCATTAAAGATAGCCATAGCGTCTGGGTCCAGACAGTTGGTTCAGAGTTCTACTTACCCTTATTTTGCATGAAATTAAAGGACCAATGTATGTCATATATAACATAAAATTCATTATCTTAACCATTCTTAAGTGCACAGTTGAGTGGCATTAACACTTTGTGGTCCGCTGTATTAGTATGTATTAGTAAGTGTTTTTGTCACCAGTATCAGGTGGCCGCTCACGTATTAATATGTGTTCATCTAGTCTCTGGTTTTTCACGCCATGGTGGATTTATTTGGAACTATTAGGAGCTATTTCTTTGATCGTACTCAGTCTAGAAGCTTTACACATTGTTTTGGTGAAAGTGTAAGGTGTTTTATGAGAGATATTACAGTTTCTTTTTAATATCCAGTAGTTCAGGATTTGTGTGTGTTTTATTGAATGCTTATACCATTCATGCGGTGGCACAGAAAATGGCCGGCCCCAAGGGCTGGTAAATTTAAAGGGCACCGGCACACACAGTGTTAAGTGCATTCATGTTGTGGTACAGTCTTCATCATCCTCCATCTCCAGAGCTTTGTCATCATCTTAGCCTGAAACTCTGTCCCCAGTAAACAGGACTCCTTGCTCCTGCCTCCCAACCCACTGCATCCACCATCCTACTCTCTGTCGCCATGAATTCGACCACTTTGGGGACTTTATATCTGTGAAATGATAGAATAGTTGTCCCTCTGTGATTGGCTTATTTCACTTAGCAGAATGTTCTCCAGGTTCAACCATGCGATGGCGTGTCAGGATTTCCTTCCCTTCTAAGGCTGAGTAATATTGATAGTAAGTGTATTACATGATATTTGTCATGAATAAACAATTTACTCCATCTGTTGATGGACACGCGGGATGCTTTTGGCTTTTGTGAACAGAACTGATATGAGCATAGCTGTGCAGTATCTATTCACATCTCTTCTTTCAGTTCTTTTGGGTGTGTACTGAAAAGTGGGCTTACTGGGTCACATGGTAATTCTACTTTTGATTTTTTTAAGGACTCTCTAAACTGTCTTCCACAGCGACTGCACTGGCACATTCCCACCCACAGTACACTGGCTTCCAGCTTCTCCGCATCCTGCCAACATTTGTTACTTTCTGGGGTATTTTCGATGAAATCAGCTTTGCTTTCTAACCTTGGGTTGTTGAAAGAATAAAGTGAGTTAATATGTGTAAAGGACTCAGCCTCAAACCTTCCAAAAGCCTTGCTAAAAGCGGTTCGTGTCATGTTTCAGCTTGTGGCAAGGCCCTGTCGGGCAGACCCTGATGGCGCCGGCGTGCCTGTCCTCACACCTGCAGAGGGTGGGGCCGGCACCGAGAGCCACTGGGGCTCTTCCCTTTGTCATGTTTCCCAGCGTGCGGAAAAGGCTCTCCTTGCTTTTTTGGCAGGTGATATCAGAGGCTCTGTAAAGAATTTTTACAGTTGATTATTCAAAACTCGGAAAGTCTTTGCATTGGTGTCTGTGTTGGTCAGTCTGTCCAGAAAGCCGTCCCCTGCTTAACGGCAAGAGCCTGGACTGTGTGCCCCGGACCAAGAGTCCCTGAGGGGGCAGAGCCCGTGCAGGAGTCAGGAAATCTCAGACCGCAGCTCAGGAAAGCCGAGGGCGGGAGGACCTGCCTTGGCCGTCTGTCGGGAAGCCTGGCCGGGCCGCTGCTGCAGGCCGCGCACCGTCTGCACCTCTGTCACCTTCTGCAGCTCTGGCACCCTGGGTCTGGGGAAATTCCAGGTGTGGTTATGGGGTTTTGTGGAGTTTTCAGCATGGAAACAAATTCAATTTTTTAAATTGAAATAGCAGTACATTATAATGTAAGTTGTAGGTGCGAGCACTGTAAATCAGCATCTGTATAAACTGTTCACCTCTAAACGTCCTGTCCATGTAGGAGGGGATGCCCTTAGCTTCCCACGGAGACCGTGTGGTCAGTGCTTAAGGACCTGGAGTCAGGACCCAGAGGCCTGGGTTTGCATTCCGTCTCTGCCCCTTGATCACACCTGGGCAGGCAGGTAACTTAGCCTCGGTGTGCCTCTGCTGCCTCTTCTGTAAAGTGGGAATAAAACAATACCTGCCTCTTAGGACTGGTGAGGAATACATGAGTTAATGTAGTCAAAGGACCTATATTAACTATTTCAGTGGGTACTACATTGTGGGTAAAGGCTCCCAGTGAGTCTCGGAGTGAGGAGTTTGAGCAGGACATTGCCTGTTCTAGTCACTTTTAATAAAATACATTTGCTGTTGGCTAAATGCTCTCTTTGTACTTAGTGGTCAGCCTCTTCTGATCCCCCTGCTTTTCCCAGACCTGGGTAGGCTGGCTCTCATGGGGTTTTCTGAATACTCACTTCTAAACTACCCTTTCAGTGTTCATTGTAAAACCAGAGTGGGGACCCATCTGTGCACACACCGGGAGGGGCTGAGTCCTGGTGGGCGGTCAGCAGCGACACGTCCCTTTCCTTGCTGGAGCTGCTGTTCAGAGCAGTGGCTTGCAAGCCGGGCAGTCTCTGGTCAGAGCTGTTTTTGGAGGACAGTCCTGGAGAGCTGCCTCTGTGTAAGCCACTGGCAGAAAACATGGCGTTGCTTAACTTGGCTTCTGGTACTCCTGGGGCCAGAATCCAGAAACAGAACCCTCTAGTCATTTCTCAGCAGTGGACTCTAAGAATGTGGGTGCCAGGGTACTCTGCCTGGTCATCCTGGGCAGGGGGCCCCACTCCCTCTGCCTTTCAGGGCAAGAGGCCATCTGATTGGTTTTCTTGCACAAGTAGTTGTATTCAGGTACAAGACCCAGGGGGGTACTTGGTCCATCTGTTGCAGCAAGAGCAGAATGAAGTACAGAAACTGGCCCTTAGCTGAAGCGCACGTGGCAGCGAATGTGGGTGCAGGCTGCTGGGTGCATTTGCATGCCGTGCTCACACCAAACCCTCAGGTGACCCTGATATCCCGCCAGGAACCTGCCAGCTGTTGCTACCGTGAGTGCTGTGTGGCTCTGTGGAGATGCGACAGATGCAAAGGGCTAAGGAGGAAGATAGGCCCGCAGGTGCCGCTCGGTGTGCAGCATATCGCTCACGTGCAAGGTGTCAGCCTGTGCCCAGGTCTCTGGTCACTCTGATAATTCAGAGGGTGTTGTGCTAGTCTTTATCTGTGACACCACGTGGTGACATCGGTAAGACCTTCCAGTTGCAGCAGCTGTTCATTGAGTCTCTTTTAGACAGCATTCGACCGTGCCGTGTTCAGGCGGTAAATAGCTGGTTTTGTTTCTCCTGGATGATGTCTCCCCTGTCATCGGGGCATTTGTCAGATACTGAGAGGTTGGTTTTTAATGGCTTTAATCGCTAACCTTTAAATCTTAATCAGTTTAAAAATAGCACCCTTTCCAACAGAGGTGGTGCCTTTTAAGACTTAAGAACCTTGCTGCCGAAATCTGCTCAGCTGACAAGCTCGGCGGTGAGGCCTCTGCAGCCCCGGGCCCGCAGGAGGGGCCGTGAGAGCAGATCTGGGTCGGCGCTTTGACCTAGATCGTGATCCGGAGCAGGTCAGGGGGGCAGATACTACTCTGCTGCTTTGGGGCCACATTTCAACAGACGAACCTGTTATTACAGGGCTCGTTGTTCTGTGTGTCTGTAGGGATTGTGCAGCTTGGGGTCCAGGTCAGGGCGTTTCGAGAGTGAAAAGGGTTGTTAATTACACGGGGAGAGTAGCTCTAGACCAGGACCTCTGGGGTCACTTATCTGTCACCAAATGACCACAGATCCAGTGTCACTTAGAGCACCCAATGAGAAAAGCTCAGAATAGCCATTGGCCTCCAAGTGAAGGGTGGTCTCTATTCCTTGCCACAGAACTAGGATTGCAGTACATGTAGACTTTCAGTATTTTCTGTTGAAGATTTGATGGTAAAAATATCCGCAGAAGCAGATGGGATGAACTCCTGCCCCCCCTTTCAGTACCCACCCCCTTCAACAATTATCAGGATTTTGCTGTGCTTGTTTTTTCTTTCGGGGTGGGGGCGGGGGCTAGTATATTTTCAAGCGAATCTCAGGCCTCATTTTCCTTCTTGTGAGGCTTACTTCAAAGTAAGCATCATTAACCTGTGTCAGTGTTCCCATGGGAGGCAAGAGAGAAAGATTAATTAGAGACCAGCGGACTTGAGGAGAAGCTGTACTTAGCGGGTGTAAAGAAGCTCTGAGAGGAGGTGGTTGATGGGGGTGGAGGTTAGGGTGATTCTGAAACGGTGACTGAAACTTATTGTGGGGAGGGTGGGAACTGTAGGATTATCTTTAGCAGCCTTCAGATATCATCCATCAGGCCTTCCAGAAAGATCTGTAAATGAATTTGGGTCCCTCTTGCTTGATTTTCTACAAAACTAAGAAGGCCTGAGGGTCCCAGCAGCTCCCAGTGGTCCGTGCAGAGCCAGGATGCCTCTTCTGCTGTGCTGTCCCCAGACTTAATTCTCCTTCTCCTCCCATCTCACTAGAGATTGCGCTTGGATCACTTTTTTCAGGGAGCCCCTGAGTTGTTGAGAACAGGCTGATTCCAGTCCAGGCTCTGAACGGCCCAGGAATCTGCCAGTTCAGTTCCCCTGAATATCCCCAACTTGGGAGTCTCTGCTTAAGGTCCAGCCCTTCCAAGGTGGCTTGTCTGGCATTCAGGTCTTTTCCTGGCATCCTTTGGTTCCCTGTGCGTTTGGCATTTGAAGCCTCCAATTTCTGCATTTCGAAGACGTGGTTGTGGGTGAGAAAATGCAGCCGAGTCAGTTGCTCTCAGCCGGGTGGAATCACCTGGGCGCCTGGAGGCCCAGCTACTCGGCTGCTGAGCTTGGCTTAGGCATCTTCCATGGGGAATCTGACTCGCGGCCGGGGTTGAAGGCCACCCCCTTGGTGAAATGCCGGTGTGGGGCTTCACCTCGCAGGGACGGGGTGCTGCATCTGACAGCAGGAAATTGGGTGGTGTTTCCAGGCCTGGGTAGGAAGCCCCACAGAGCGTCAGCAGATTCTAGGTGGTTCGTTCTGTCTAGACTTGTAAATACCACATTTGAAACAAGGTATCTGCAAACAGTGTCATTCCAGAGAAGTGGGAGTCAGCACTACTGAGTCCCTGCCAGCCCCTCCGGGTGGGGTGGACACAGCCCCTGGACGGTTTTGTGTTTCTGATCCCTTGTACCTGCTCTTCTCCTTCGCGCTTATTAATCTGTCGATGCTTCTGTTTTTGTGGTTTTGCTAAAAATAAGCACCAGCAGAGACAGCTGGTGAGCGGCCGGTGGGAGAGGGGCCTGGTGGACACCGAATGGGGGGACCTGGGCAGTGATGATGCTCAGATGAGGAGTGATTTGACAGCATCCTCGGGGCGGGAAGTTGCGTCCCCAGGACATTGAGGACATTGCCTCTGGACGGGCAAACAAGGCAGTGAACGCACACAAGCCCCTCTCACCTGGCATTGCCCAGTCGAGACTGACCATGAGTTGTAGGGACTTCATTTTGTTAAAATTATTCACGAGGCAAAAAGTTCTCCCTAAAACCGCCCACACCAGGGTGAAGGTGTGGTTCCGTTTGTGTGTTCACGGCCTCTTCTGGACTCGCCCCTGAAGCAGAACCAGAATGCAGGCCCAGCTTGCTCTCCCATCCAGAAACTAACTGGGGCAACCCTACACGGCTGCCCAGCGGGGACTTGGTTCCGGTGGCTGACCCCGGGCGCCCCGGGCTCGCTGTGCAGCGCATTGGGTTAGCCACCCTGGCCCAGCCGTGCGGCCTCTCTTCGGGCAGGGCCACACCTCTTGGTCTGCCTTGGTCTTGCAGTGCCAGGGCCGGGGCCATGGGGTTGTTGATGAAGGCTGCCTTCCTCCCCTTCACCGTGAGCATCTGTTCTGGGGGAACAGTCCATTTCCCCTGGTGGGAGCTGTGGTTCCCATCCTGGGGGGCCTGCATGTTACTTGGGGGTTCACATGCCCAGCAGACCCAGATCTTGTTTTGTGGCTTCAAGTCTTAAAAGACAGAGCCCCTGACCTGGCTGAGAGATGAGCAGTGGTGGTGGATGAAGCCTGCTAGCCGGGGGACTCAGGCGACAGAGAAGGGGGCGCTGGAGGCCATAGGGAGAGCCCTGTCGTGAGGGGCTGCTTTTTTCCCATCAGGAAAACTGAAACTCAAAAGAGGCCCTTGATCTGGAGTATTTCAGCACAGTCTCTTGGACCTTGGGAACCTCTTCTAAATCTGAGTCTGGGGGAGCATGTTCCTGGGGCCCCACAGGATTAAAGGCCCCTTCGTAGCACAGCTCCCTTCCTCCTTGCTGCAGACACGGTCAGATGCCTTGTCCCTAAATGTTTCTGGAGAAAAATGTGCTTCACTCCTTTGAAGTCAGTTTCAGGGTGTGTCAGCCTTTTAAAGGGCTTTCTTGTCTGATTCTTGGTTGCCTATTTGCAAAAGCTGCTGCTGCTTTTTTGGCTCCCGAGGTCGTCCTGTAGCCTGGACCTGCGTGTCTCCCGGGAGGGGGACAGGGCAGGGCCGCTTGTGGTCTAGGAGCCTCGATCGTGGTTGCTGCGTAATCACTGGCTTATCAGGTCCTTTCTGTAGGCCGCCCACAGTGTGTGTGTGGGGTGGGAGGGTTGGGCATTGTATCGCAGCAGTTTTTGGGTCTGGTGCTGGGTTGGGGGAGGTCTCTGAACTAACCGCATCCTTCTCCAATAGGGGGCTTCCTGGGTACACAGGAGTGCAGCAGAAGGCCGGAGCCCCTTGTGCTTAGGAGAATTGATTGTGTGTGTGTGTGTGTGTGCACGTGTGTGTGTGTGTGTCTGCATGCACCCACATGCCCTACTGTGTGTGTGTGTGTGTGTGTGTGTGTGTCTGTGTGTGTGTCTGTCTGCATGCACCCACATGCCCTGCCACAGTATGCTGCCTGCATTGGCTTTGGAGTTGGGTGGTGGGTTTTTTCTTTGTTGTTTTCCATCTTGGCCATGTGAATGTAAACAGATGCCTTGCATCATTCTGGGTCCAGAGTAAGAAACTGCAGGCTAGCGCCTTTCACTTTTACAACAGTGCGACGTGATGGAAAACGCACGAACCGGCTTTCCAGTCTTTCTCGCCTCATTAGGATTTCGCCTCCGGAGACCACAGAACCACCCCTGGGCAGATCCCCGAGTTAGTTCAGCAGGGCTTCTCTCGAGGCCATCCGAGCAATTGATAGTGACGTGTTGGGGCCGCTGTGGGCTTCCCACTCTTGATTTAATCTCTAGGAATCCTTCGCATCACACTCACCTAATTATGCCGTAATGTAGAATGGCAGCCCCACAGAGTGACGGCCCCCAAGATCAGGATGGCGGTGCAGGCTTGGGGAGCCACCCCAGCCAGGGACTCTCGGGCTTGCCCTTCACTGCTGGGCTTTGCTGTCAGGGGGCCCTGGCTCATGTGGCATCCTTGGGGCCCCCTCCCCTATGGCTGCCGCTCCTCTAGCCTGCAGGGAAGCCCAGGGAAGCCTGAGATAGAACAGCTAGGAGAGACCTCACAGCCTTGCTATAAAAGGCAGTGTTTCATACATCTCCCAAGGCAGCGTATTTGCTCCCAGAAACTCATGTTTGGATAAACAAACAAAAATCCTCTTTTACGACTTTTGAACCTGTTTTTGAAATCTACTTTAAGAAGATAGATTAAAACAACCAACTCGGCATCTGCCTTCTTGATGCTTTGTTTTTGTCAGTATCCTCCCCTGAAAAGCGAGTCCCTCCTTGGGTGTTCGAGTTGGGAATCGGGGAGGGATATGTGTCTTGTCTTATCCTGAAAGGAAACAAAGGAAACCTCACCTCTTCTACTCCATCGCTCTTTCTTCTCTTTTCCCCCTTTGTGATAGTTTCTGAGTTCTTCTAGTTTTTTTGTTTTGTGTTGTGTTGTTTTGAGACTTGAAGCTCTACTTAGAATTCTGTCCAAAGGCTCCTCTGTAGATGGCTGCGTGCTCAGCCTTCCACTCCAGATGTGCGGAGATGTCTAGCCCTCCCCTGCCCCTTTCAGGGCGGCGGGGGACACAGGAACAGTCCTCTCATCCAGGCGTGGCCTCCCAAGCAGGAACAGTGCAGTTTTCTGGATGGAAGCATTCTGTCCTCTGAGCAAAGGAAATCCACCCTTGCCTTTTCTTCCTGAGGAATCTGCCCCTGTGGTCTGAGAGCACCTCCCAGAACCCCCAGTTAAGGCCCCTGTTCATAGCTCTGGGACTAGGCTGGCTGCAGTGGGAATGCAGATGTGTTGCTGCCTTTGTGTGACTGCATTCAGCTCCATTCTGTTTCAGGTATGCTACTCCAGGTGCTTCCTAGAACATAATATCCTGTATCTTGGGGAAATATGTTCAAGATTTTGTATGGTGTCCTGGATGGATTTTTGTAGCCTCATCAGGATAAAGATTATGGAGAAGTGGATGATCACCCTTAGGCTTCTGTGTCTTTTCTTCCTGCTGCTTCTATTCCCTGATCCTGCAGCACCTCCACAACACCTTCCTGGAGAGAGTGTTGGGAAATATCCCAGCAGAACCTCGTTCTTGGAGCTCTTGTTTGACTGCTGTTCCCATTCATATACAGTGCTGCACATTTAATCCACACCACGGGAAGGGGTGATAAAGGTGAAGGTCTGATCACCCATCTATAGCTGCCTCCAGGAAGCTAAAGATAATGCTCCAATCAGAAATGTAACTGCCTCAGGGCCAAGAATGTCTTAGAGGTAATGCGTGGTCTGTGTTTCCTTAACACTTTGTGTGCCGGTGCCCTTTAAATTTACCAGCCATTGGGGCCGGCCATTTTCTGTGCCACCGCATGAATGGTGTAAGCATTCAGTAAAACACACACAACTCCTGAACTACTGGATATTAAAAAAACTGTAATAGCTCTCATAAAACACCTTATACTTTCACCAAAACAATGTGGAAAGCTTCTAGACTGAGTACGATCAAAGAAAGAGCTCCTAATAGTTCCCAATCAATCCACCGTGGCGTGAAAAACCGGAGACTAGATGAACACGTGTTAATACATGAGCGGCCACCTGATACTGGTGACAAAAACACGTACTAATACATGAGCGGACCACAAAGTGTTAAGCAAGCACTAAAACACCACCTGTCCTCCCCAGTGGCCAGGGAGGAGAATTTCCAGTTCTCTAATCTGCTCAGAGTTGCCATCGCCTGAAGCATCTTCCCTCCCTGACCTGCTCCAGCCCGGAAAGGAGTAGGAAGAAGTGGCCCCTGGAGCTTGGGCTGCAGGTGAATCATGCAGAGGTCTGGGAGGACTTGGGCCTATTAGTACTTCTGACCTCAGGCAGTCAGAAGACACCTTCCATAGCTCTTCCAAAGACTAGGACAAGGTTTTTCAAAATCATTAAGTTACAATCCACTAAGCAGATCACGTAACTGATTAAGGAGATTGACATCAATATTTAAAAGCTTGAAGAGAGAAAGTACTAGAGCATATCACAGGTGGTAAGAGCAGGTAGTTTCCTGAAACATTACATGCATGTGGATGTGTGCGTAAATGTTATATATGGTTAAGAATTGTGTGCTGGGTCTCTGCGCCGAATAGATGTTTTACTGTGAGTTTTGGCAAAAAGGTTTGAAACTGCACATTGAGGCAAGGAATTAGGAACGAGCTCATTTGACTTAGAATACTTGCATGTAAGTGTGACGAGATGAAGTCACACTCCTCTCTGGTCTTGGTCTACCCTGCAGGTGGGTCCTTGAAAATCTGCTGGTCTTCATGGGCGGGTCCCTTTCTGGCCTGCCCAGCCCTCACCTCTCTCACTTTCGCGTGGTCAGTGGCCCCAGGTGCACTGACGGGAAGGCCTCTGGCCCGCCTGTTCTGTGTTCCACGCCTTGGCTTCTCTCCCTGGGACCCAGTCTGCTGCCTTCTCTTCAGCTCTGCTTTTGGGAAAATCACTCTCATCTTCTATGTTTTACGCCTTTTTTTGTCCACCACTATAAGGAAAACTTAATACTTGGTGACTTGACTATTTAGTCTTTCTAAATACGTAGAAACGAGATCGAGTTAAATGAGGTAAGGAAAAGAAGTTAAATGAGCTAATACGCCTATTATCTGAGTGTGGTGCCGGGACCTCAGCTGACCCTGAGCACAAGCTCTGTTTTTCTTGCATACAAGAGTGTTTCAGATTTGACAAATGCCCTGAAACAGTAATTTAGGAGGCTCATCCTTTCGTATTTTAAAATCAGCCTGCTTGCCTTCTTTCTGCCTCTTACTGTTGATGTACTAAGCATATTTAGTGAATTAGGGAAAGAGGAAACAATACCCTTAAACTGTCTACATTGAAACAACCGTTACAGTGACCTGTGTAAATGGTGTTCATTTACACAGTACGAACTCGAACAATGTCCAGTTTTGTCTGAAGACACCTTCTAAATTCTCCAATCATCAGTTCCCCAAAGTGCCCTCCTGGCCCCCCACCCCTGCTTTCTTTCCCTAATTCCAACCCAGAGGGCCCTGTTGTGAAAAGTTTCTTTTGTGTCCCACACAGTGAGCTCAGCCTGTCTCACCATGGCCTTGCTCCCTACTCCAGAGATGGGTTCCAGCCTTTGTTCTGCCTCTCTGCCCTCCTGGCTGGCCAAAGGCAGGCCCCTCTGGGGCTCAGCCCAGCCCTATCATTCTCCCTTTCCCTTTGGAGTCTGGTGGATTTGATACGTTAATAAAAGCTACCAGTGCCTGGTCCCTCTTACTAACTCTTGTGCAGATTTATTGTGTGGGCCTGTCTGCCTGGGTGTCTGTGTTATAAAGACTCAAAAATGGTTTCTTTTTTCACCCATTATTTGGAGAGAATAATAAGTCTCTGTCAGATTAGCTTCTTGGAGGCTCAAAGGTTTTGAAAAGAACTTGCATAATTGGTGTCTATGGAGCTGTCTGCCCAGAACTTACCCCGTTGTGCAGCTGGAGTGTATATTCTGTACGTTTAAATATTTCCCGGTTAAGTCAGAAGTCAAGTTGCCCTGCTCCCTGTGCCTGGATCAACATGTGGCTCTAGTCACGGGGCAGGCGAGTTCTTTTCTGCGTGGGACGCATTCTTCATGGAGAACCACCGCCAGCTCCTGGCTTGCCGGCCTCTGCTCCCACTTTCCCGGAGCCCACGGCATCTCCCTTTTTAACCAGCAGTCTTGACTCAGCTGCAGGTCAGTGGGAAAGCCAGAGGCTGAGTTGTGTGGGCCCTTTGATTTGTGTCCTCTGCCCCTTCTTCGAAATCTCTGGAAGAGGGGGTGTAATAGATGTCCCCTCTGTCCCTCCCCAGCCCCCGCACTGCTGAGATAGGATGGCGTCCGAATCCCCACACTAGTTGTGTGTGATTTTGTTTGGAGATAGGGTCTTTACAGACAGAATCTCGTTAAAATGAGATCACTAGGCTGGCCCTACTCCAGTGTGATTAGTGTTCTTATAAAAAGGGGAAATTTGGGCCCAGAGACTGACACGCACAGGAAAGATTGTCATGCACGAGCCCAGAGAGAGGCCTAGAACAGATCCTTCCCCAGAGCCTCAGAGAGCCGCTGACACCTTGATCTCAGGCTTCTGGCCCCCAGAATTGTGAGATACTGCATTCCTGTTGTTTCAGCCACTCGGTCTGTGGTGCCAGGTTATGGCAGCTCCAGCAGACTCAGGCGATGTTTGCTGTAAGTGGCCCTAACAAAAAGTTTTACCACTTGGCTTGCAAATCCAAGGTTTCCCTCTTCAGTTCTAGTTTCTGAATTCTAGTATGTGGAAGACTTTCTGTGACCTGACAGATCTTTGGCCTGGTGGGGCCTCACTGTGGGGCTTTGTTTTCCAAACACCAGGGCTTTCTCAGGCATGAACTCCTGGCTGCAGGCTGCGTAGTTTTCTGTAGAAGCATTTCTCTGGCTCTCTGGCTTCTTGGATTCCTGCATCTGGGCCATTTCCTTGGAGCAGACATCACAAGGTGTTAAGTCCTGGGGTTTACTGGAGCCTCACTCTCCCTGCCTTTCTGGCGGCCTCTGGCTCTCTGTTTGGTCTTGCCCTGGAGCTGACCTTGCCAGCTACCTCTGACCTCCAGGAGCGCGTCCTCTCTCAGCCTTCCTCATTACTGCTCACCTCTTGCTCCAGTCAGTGCCCTAACTGGACTGTCCATGAACCAATGATTGGAATCCATGTACACCTGGAGCTTCTTCAGACTGGTCATTCATTCACAAGTTTAAGAAGTCACGACCTTTGAAAACAGGTCAGGGATTAGCGTATACTGGGGATAGGTCATCAAGTCCCTCATCCCGAAACACGTTGGGGAGCTCAGGTAAAAGGCCTTGTGGCCAGACTTGTCCTTGGGGCTGGCAGGGACAGGGCAGGACTCTCCTAACACAGTCCATGGGCAAAGCGAGGCTTTGTGGGGTCTGAAGCTTTTGTAATCGAAGACCATTTTCTAGGAGAAAGAGTGATTATATAACCCCCAAACCGGCTTCCCAAATGAACAGCACACATAAAGGAATTGGCAGGCTAGTAATGACCCAGCCTGACTGGAGGGAGAGAGAGTGTCAGGGAAGAGAGATTCGATAAGGAGGCCAGGTCAAGGAAGTCCCTGGGGGTTGCTGAGAAGTGAACCATCAATGACCATTTTGTTTTAGAGGTCTGAGCAAAGGATGAAAGCGTTGCCTTAAAAGGCAGATTCGGTAGTGGCTTGCCAGATGCAAAGAAGGAACCATTGAGTCAGGTCAGAACAACCTCAGAGTCCATGTTATGGACTCAGGCAGGTTGGCTCTGTGGACATGGGTCTGAGGGGTCTGGGAGGAGCTGTGGTAGGACCTGCAGGATGCCGGGAAGTGAGGGCAGGAGGTGGGGGGGCGGCTGGGAGCTTTCTGTGAGTGGCTGATGGAAATAGAGGGTGAGATTTCTGTTTCTTGAATGTGAGTGGTGTGCGGGCTCATTGACTGGAGCAGCAAGTAGTCCTGGCCCGTGGGCAGTGACAGCACGGGCTGGGCCTCGGCAGGGGCGGGAGCAGAGTCTAGCAATATGTTGGTGTGTAGAAGACCTGACTCCTGGACCTTAAGAAGAGCCCATCGTGCGGATTGGCGCATCAGGGTTTGGTTGCGTGTACTGGCCGGGCTCTAGGTGTGGCTGCTTCCCGGCAGCCTCCAGATAGATGGCTGAGTTCTGCTGTGCTGTTTTAGGACCCGTTTCTGGTGTTAGTGCTGGTTACCTAGTCGTCCGAGGCAAGTCTCCTGTCCTTGGTAGGATGTTCATTGACTAACTCAAGAGGCTCCTTCTTGTGTTTCTTTTCGCTTTTAACATTTGTTTCCTAAAACTGATTCTTGCCCTCATGATGTGACCCACTATTTTCACCCAGCTTTCTAGACAGTGCATACTTTATCATCAATTGTCAGGAGGCGGCTTTTGTTTTTTGCTTTGGTTTCTTGTTTGTTTTTAACCTGTACCTTGACCCATAGCTGACTGTATTTTCTGCAGCTAAACTGCCTTCACTTGCCAATCGCACTGCAGGTTGTGGCTTTATAAAACAGTGTGGACCTTGCGGCTGTGATGTGCACGTTGGTGTAGCTGTTTTTTACGGCCTGTTTCCTCCTTTGATTTTAAAGTACTTTGTACATACTTCGATTCATTTCAATTAGTGCCTGAAATGTAGAAAATGAAAAAGAAGGATTGGGGAGACAGATGCCTCACTAACTTAAACACAACAAGAAACATGAGTTATTTTGAGAATACTTGGTTCTCTAATTAGGGATAAATGAAAAACTTGGAGAATTGAATAACTACAATAAAAGGCAAGGTTAAACTGGGCTGTTACATTATTATTTGGATAAACTGTCACACTGGAGATCAGCTCTTAGCCAAGGCCCAGAAGAATATAGAAATCTATGAATAAGGCCATTCTAGGAGAGATCTTATTTAAAGCCATACAGTTTGTAGCTCTCTGACCCTGGTATCAAGAGCCACTTTAGTTTCCTTATTTAAAATCAGAGAAAATGAACTTACTGTGTAGAGTTGAAATGAGCATTCACTGAGATGTGTGTGAACCATTGAACATGGTCCCTGGCTTGTAATGAGCATGTTAATAGCAAATAAGAAAAATGCCACTACACACCTATTATGATGACTTAGCAAAAAACAAGACATGGTAACACCAAGACTGACAAGGTTATAGAGCAACTGGAATGCTCATATGTTGCTGGTAGGAATGCAACATGGTACAACCAGTTTGGAAAACAGTTTAGGTTTTTCTTATAAAGTTCAACACATGGTCCCATACAACCAGTGATCCCACTCTTAGATATATATCCAAGGGAATAGAAATTTATGGGCTCACAGAGTTCATAATGGCTTTATTTGTATTTACACAAAATTGTAAGCTACTTAACTAATTCTCCCTTAACTAAGGAGTAGGTAAATGAGCTGATAAACCCAGACAGTGCAGTGTGGTTATGTGCAATGGAAAACCATCCACTCAACAGAAAGGAAACAAGTAATGACATAGAGGTGGGACTGATCTCAGCGCTTCGTGTGAATGAGGGAAGCCAGTGTCAAAAGGTGACATCCCATGTAATTCCATGTATATGATATTCTGGAAAAGGTCAAACTGTAGAGAAAGAAAACTTAGTGGGGCGGGAGGCGGGGGTATGGCACCCGGGGTGATTTTCCTGGGTGATGGAGCTGTTCTATATTCTGGTTGTGGTGCTCGCACAACTGTGAGCCATTGTCAGAGTTTGCACGAGAGTGGGTTTTACTGTATGTAAATTACTCCAGCCTTAAAAATGATAAATCACGAGTCAAGTCAAGGAAGTGATAGCGATCATGGTGCATGCGGAGAACCTGATGGAACAGGCCAGACTGGAGCAGTGGGGTGGGGGGTAGGGGTCAGCAGGAAATACCCCTCAGTGGTAGGTGGAGTCTGGCTGCAGGGAGGTGGAAAGCTCAGACTTAATGGAAGTGAATCGGTGAGCCCTGGGGACTGCCCGGGCACTGGGGCAGTGAGGTGAAGGCGCGTTTTGTGATATGCAAGGGACAAAGGACCCACAGCTCCCAGGAGGGGCGAGTGCATTTCCCCAGCATGTGGCTAAGACCTGACACTGAGGCTGTCGCTAACATGCTGCCTTGCGTAGGGAAGGGGAACCTGAGATAGAAAGCCAGTGACTTTTATTTTAGAAAAATACCAAAACTAGGAGTAAAAGCTACACTTCCGGAGGAAACACACTACACACTGGATCAGTGATCGACCAAATATTGGTAGCCAGGGACCCGTCCCTTCCCATGGGAACGGAAGCAGCCAGGTGGAGCTGGCCCGCTCCAAACACCCGGCTAGACAGACAGGCTGGCCTGTTGGAAAGATTTGCTACTATTTCCTCCTCCCTTACAAAAAACAAGACAGGGTGTGAATCAGCAGCCTTCTAGGGCCCATTCATTTCTCTCTTGAGTTTGACCATCTCAGTCACAGAGTTTGTACCACCCGGCTCTGGGGTGGTTGGATGAATTCTGCCTGAGAGACTTCGTACCCTTGCACACAGGCACCAGAGAAGGCGCCTTCCGGGGGTTTCTAGCACCCCAGCCTGCTCACTTGCCCACACAGCAGTGGGTTCATTCTTACATCAGATGTTTGAAATGGGTGAAGGGGAAGATGGCATGTGTGCAGTGAGGTTGCTGACACTGCTTTTAGACCAGACAAAGGGGAGGGGGTGAAACAGCTTGACAGAAAGCGCACTCTTCACCTGTAATCTGTCAACATTTTTTGCGTTTACCCAGCCCTGAGAAGAGCCTCATCCATCCTCTACTTTTAGCTGCAGTGATTTGCTATTGATGTGACATTTTATTTGCCCAGAGACCTGTCTTTTCTTCTAGTTGCTCCTTTCTCCACTAAAAAAATGCTTATCCTGCGTGACTTCTCATGTTTGCACAGGAGGCCAAATCCTGCTGTAGCTTTTCTTCCAAAATCTTTAGTGCTCCCTTGAGTTTATGTTAGAAGGGTCTCAGGAAAGGCTGACAGGCTCAATCAGGGAATTTTACCCAGTTACCTTGTTTCTTTATTTGAATACCTGCCTTTGAATTTCAGAATAGTGTGCAGAAAGCACTTAAGATATTAAAACTGGCCTGGGACCCGATGGGCCAGATATTTCTCAGCAGAGAGGGGATGGTATCTTAGGGCTCGCAGCTGCAGGCCAGATGAGGATCTATACAGAATCTGTGGGGAACCCTTGGGGTGTGGACATGGGCTCAGGAGCCAGGGAGGAAGCACTGGGCAGGTGGCTGCTGGATTGGGAACACACCCTATAGGCTGTGACTGGCCTCTTTCTGGCCCCTTGGTTCTGAACAGGCAGTCTGCACTCAAGAACCGGAGTGAAGATTGTGGAGCAGGGCCCGGTGAATAGAAGTCCTCCTCTTCCTGTAACCCATATTTCTCTAGGGACTTGATAGATCAAGAGGCCTTCCTAGAATCCTGGGGAAATATCAGTTTTCCCAGACCCTTGGCCTAACCCTATTTATTGCCTCTGGAGGAGTTGGCCGACGTACCTTCGATTCCTGACTTGACCAGAATGACTGCTGAGAGTTTTGAGGGGCCAGGAAGAGGCCACAGTCACAGCCTGTATGGGGTGTTCCCAATCCAGCAGCCACCTGCCCAGTGCTTCCTCCCTGGCTCCTGAGCCCGTGTCCGGCATCTGCTCACTGATCAGATCCTGAGCTGGCTTCTCCAGGATGACCACTGTCTTCTCTTATTTAGTTGCTCCTTACTCCCTCCCTGTGAAGACTTCTCCAAATCACTGTCCACATTCCAGCAAAACAGTGCCAAGACTTTATATATTGATACTGTTGATAGTATTAGTAGCAATACTAAGGTTATTGAACATGTAGACTGTGCCAGGCATTGTGCTGAGAGCTACAGACATCCTCTCTGTGACCACTAACCACGGTCCCACTCTATAGACAAGAACCCTTAGGAAGCTATAGACATGCCCAGGGTCGCATGCCATGCCTTGTGCTCACCCAGAGACTCCTGAGGACAGGACCTGACCATGTGCAATGACCTCTGCATTTCTACTGCCTAGCAAAGACCTGGCATATAATAAACATTCAAAAAACAAGTGAATAAATTGGTTGTATTCATTGGTAGCTTCTAAAGCTCCCAAAGCTCTCTGAGTGCTGCTTATAATAGATTTTCCCAGATGCTTTTTGTATATTTATTGAAAGGGATGTAATATTCACATTGGAGGCCATTGGCTCAGAATGTACTAATGGCACTAGCTTTTACTCCATGCCAAATCCTTTGGTTGAAATACTCTTTAATTTCATAGCCCCAAAGTTTTTATGGGCAACAGCCCTATAAAATTGGCTTCCTGTTTGTTGTAAAGCTGTGTGGAGGATTTCCTATATTAATTCATCCACATCCTGGTCTCAATTACTGCCTACCTAACTATCCCCAGTGGAGTGACCTAAAACAGGAATGATCTATGACTTCTCACAACCATGTGGGTTGGCTGGTCAGGCTTTCTGCTGGTGTCCCCAGGGATCACATGTGCCCCTGCAGTGAAATGATAGCTGGGTTGACTGGTTGAAGATGTCCTAACTCACATGTCCCACAATATTGCTGTTTATTGTCTGGGGGCACCACAATTCTTGACTCATTTGTCATAGATTAACTCCATGTAAGTGTGAGTTTATTTCTGGACTCTCATTTCTATTTCATTCATCTCTTTGTGTTTTTATTCCAGTACCATACTGTTTTGATCACCACAGCTTTGTAGTATAGTTAAAAATTTGGGAATGGAATTCTTTCTTTTTTGTCAGAAGTGCTTTGGCTATTTGGGGTCTTTTGTCCCATATGAATTTCATTAATATTTGCTCTTTTTCTTTGAAGAACTCATCAAAACTTTGACAGGAATTGCATCGAATCTGTATATTTCTTTGGGTAAGATGGCCATTTTAACAAAGTTAATCCTTCCATTCCATGAGCAGGGAATATTTTTCCATTTTGTGTTGTCTTCTATTTCCTTTAACAGAGTCTTAGAGTTTGCATTATACAGATCCTCCACTTCCTTAGTTAAGTTTATTCCTAAGTATCTAATTATTTTTGATGTGATTGTGGTAATCAAAACAGTATGGTACTGGAATAAAAACACACAGATATGAACGAAATAGAAATGAGAGTCCAGAAATAAATCCACACTTACATGGAGTTAATCTATGACAAATGAGTCAAATGGATTTGCTTTCTTGATTTCTTTCTTTTCTAACTCATTTTTTGTATGTAGGAATACAATTTTTTGTAAATTGATTTTGTAACCTGCCACTTTACTATGATGGTTTATTTTTTCAGTTAGTTTTTAGTGGGGTCTTAGGGTTTTCAATGTATGTTATCATGTCATCTGCAAATAGTGACGATTTTCTTTCCTAGTTTGGATTCCTTTTATATATTTCTCTTGCCTGATTACTGTATTTAGGATTTCTAATACTAGATTGAATAATAGTGGTAAAAGTGAACACCCTTTGTTTTGTCCCGATCTTGGAGGAAAACCTCTTAGTCTTTCACTATTGAATATGATGCTAGCTGCGGGCTTGTGATATATGACTTTAATCATGTTGCACTATGTCCTATCCCTATTCTTTCAGGGTTTTTTATCATAAATGGATTTTGAGTCTTATATGCTTTCTCTGCATCTATTGATATGATCATATGATTTTTATCTTTCCTTTTGTTGATGTGGTGAATTACATTGATTGATTTTTGGATATTGAATCATCCCTGCACCCCAGGAACCAATCCTACTTGGTTATGATATATGATCCTTTAATACATTGTTGAATTTGGTTTGCTAAGATTTTGTTGAGGATTTTTGCATCTGTGTTTATCAGTGATATTCATCTATAGTTTCCCTTTTTGTGTAAACTTTTTGCTTTTGGTATCAGAATAAAGTTGTTGTCATAAAGTATGTTTGGAATCATTATCTCTTTTTTAGTTTGGAAGATCTTGAAAAGGATAGGTATTAGTTTGTCTTTGAAAATTTGGTAGAAATCAGCAGTGAAACCATATAGTACTGGGCTTTTTTTGGTGGTGGTAGGGGTGCTTAATTACTGTTTCCTTGCTTCTAACTGGTCTGTTCAGGTTTTCCGTTTCTTCTTGATTCAATCTTGGGTGTTTGTATATTTCAAAGATTTTGTTCATTCTAGGTTATTCAGCTTGCTGACATACAGATTTTCATAGTAATCTCTTATGATACTCTGTATTTATGAGATGTCTGTTGTAATTTCTTCTCTTTCATTTCTGATTCTATTTGTTAGAGATTTCCCCCCATTTTTCCCTTTGTGAACATAGCTGGAGGTTTGTCTATTTTGTTTATTTTTTCCCAAAGAACCAGCTTTTGATTTCATTGATCTTTTGGCCTGTCTTTTTTATTTCTGTTTCATTTATCTGCTCTGATTTTTATTTTCTTCTTTCTGCTGGCTTTGGGAGCTGTTTGTTCTTTTTCTAGTTCCTTAATAACTGAGAGGTAAGGTTGTTTATTGAGCTCTTTCTTGTTTCTTGATGTGGGCCTGTATTGCTATATTCTCCCCTCTTAGTACGGCTTTTTAGTAAGAACCTAACATAAATGTCTGATGCTGCTAGCATCATCATCATACATGTTATCTCATTGAAATCTTACAGCATCCCCAGGGGTAGAAAACATGACTTCTGTTGCTTTGAACTTGCAGCAGGAACTTGGGTTTGTGAAGCCTGAGTCAGCAGAACACCTTCTCCCCAGTTTTCCCATTGTGATTGAAGGGGATAAAGTGTGCGGGCAGGCAGAGCAACCTTTGGAAACAAATATTAGTATAAGATTATAATTGAAGTTGATAAAGAGAAGAGGAAGAATGAACTGAATCCTGTGACTGTCTGACCTACCAGCACTTTATGCAGATACGCTGGACTTAGTTATTTTGACTTCCTGGGAGGCACTGACAGGCATTGTGTCCGCCAGCCCAACCCAGAACTGGCCTGGTGTTGCGGGCAGGGCATGGACTTGGAGCCAGTCACACCCAGTGTGACACAGGATGCACTGCCTGGTACTCTGCACCCTTGATTTTATCTTTCTCCTCTTTTAAATGGGGGCATTAATATGACACCTCAGGACACTGTGAAGAATGACAAAAGGGCGTACATTCACCTCCCTTACAACTCCTAGTATGTAGGAAGTTCTCAGGAAATGTCAGTTGTCTGGAGATGGCGTCACTGTCATTGCTGCTTCCACCCTCCCGGGGCCTGGCTGGGGGAGCGGGGCTGTCACACAGAGACATGCTCTGACTCTTCACCTTGTTCATGTAGTTGCCAGTGACCTCGGTTACGCAGTCCACTGTCCCCCTCGGTTTAAAAGGCCTGTGCCAACAATGACCATGCTCATGCAAGATCAGTTTGGTCTTTGGTTGATCAAATTCTTGGAAAACACAGCATGGAAAGAGGTGGACACAGAAGAGTAGACCCTGTAACAGCCCTGTCGGGCTGAATCTGGCAATGCCAGACCCTGCCCAGGAGAGCAGGACCTTTCTGGGCCCTTTCCTTTCTCTAGTTCTTGGCAGTAGAGATTTCCCTGAATAGTGTCTTGACTTCACACTTAAAAGCAGAGGTCAGGTTCACACCTATTTCTAGAAACAACTCCTGGTCGATTGTGGGTGCCCATGACTGCTTAAGAAGCATTTGCAATCTCAGGCCAAATAGAAGCTGACTGCCCTGATGCCTTGATGATGTGAAATATTGTATAGGTTTGCAGTTCCAGCCTAAACATATCTGTTAAAATTTATTATTCATGAAGGTAATTTAAAAATATGACAGAAAGTTGGAGAAGTAGAGACAACACTCATCCTTCTCTGCTCAATCTCATTTTTATTTTAATGCATTTCAGCCCAAACTAATCCATATGGAAACATATTTTTATATAGTTGTTTCATTGTGTTCATAAAATTTGGTCTCCCGCTTCTTCATTTAACATAGTCTAAGCATTTTGCATATGATTATGTGATCCTCATAATTCTTAATGGTTGCATAATACTCTTTTAAGGGGCTATAACATAATCAGCCTCTTTTTGGTGAATATTTTAAGTTTCTTTTTGTTCTCTTATAAACAATGCTATAACATTCATGCATGGAACTGGTTCTTTCTTTGGGGTTAATTCTTTTGGATAAATTCACAGAAGTGAGATTTCTGAGCTTAAAAGTTCTAAGTGTCTTTTAGCTTTTGATATGTGATACCAAATTGCTTTCCAGTAGTGTTGAACTCATTTACACTTTATCCTTTTGCTTTTAAAGCAGATAATGGGACATCTATAGCCCACATTGTAACACCACACGCTGAAATAGTGCGGACTATGTCCTCGCTATTGAGGGCAGAAGATGGGCGTGTAAAGAAGGGTGCCAGAGGTAAGGGATCAAACAGCTTGTCCCTGACTGCGGCTGTCCATCCTGACACAGGGCAGAATACTGGAGAGGAGCAGCCCCTTTCCTCTCGAGTGGCCAGCTTCGGGGGACATGGCAGTAGATGGTGGTGCATGTCATTTAGAAGAGGGGATGATATGAATGTTCCCCTCACTATTTGTGATGTGATTGAAATAACTTTCAAAGAAGAAGGCTGAGAAATATGGAAAAAACACTGTTTGAACAGGGTGGGCTCTGGGGGTGCTCTATCCCCCATCTTTCCCCAAGTGTTCACTTCTCTGTAAAGTGGGCTAATGACGCACGACAGTGTTTGCACAAATCCTTTGGGAAAGAAGAATTTGCAAGTCATAAGATAAAAACCTTATGAGAAGAATGGATTAGGACAACCTTCTAGGCTTTTTGGCGACATGCAGGTAGCCATTGAGCCCTAAACAAAGAGACTGTTAATGAGATTGTACACATTTTGAAATAATAAAAATGAATGCCCAGTAGTTCCCATTTACTGACACTCCTTTATTAGAACTTCAGAAAAACCCTATATCTGATATTTGGTTTGCAAATATCTACCCCATTCATAGGCAAGCCTTTTGTTAACCATGGTTAACCATGGTTTATTTTGTTGTTCAGAGCTTTTTAGTTTTGGTAGGAGTGTAAATTGGTGCAGTGATTATGGGAAACAGTATGGAGGTTTCTCACAAAATTGAAAATAAAACTATCATAATGATCCAGTGATCCCACTTATGAGTATTTCCCAGAAGAGTATGAGACTATTAATTTGAAAAGATATATGCACCCTGTGTTCAGTGCAGCACTAGTAACAATAAGCAAGACATGGAAAAAGAACCCAGGTGCCCAGTGACACGTGATGGAATAAAGAAGATATGGTATAGATACACAATAGAATACTACTTGGCCATAAAAAGGATGAAATCTTGCCATTTTCAATAGCATGGATGGACCTTGAGGGGCTTATGCTAAGTTAACACTTTGTGTGCCGGCCATTTTCTGTGCCACCGCATGAATGGTATAAGCACTCAATAAAACACACACAACTCCTGAACTACGGAATATTAAAAAACTGTAATATCTCTCATAAAACACCTTACACTTTCACCAAAACAATGTGTAAAGCTTCTAGACTGAGTACGATCCAAGAAATAGCTCCTAATAGTTCCAAATAATCCACCTTGGTGTGGAAAACCAGAGACTAGATGAACACGTATTAATACGTGAGCGGACCACAAAGTGTTAAGTAAGTCAGGAGCAAGACAAATGCCATCTATGATTTCACTCATTTGTGGAATATAAAGAAAACAAAAGCAAACAAACTCTTAAATGCTGACAATAGAATGGTGACTACTAGAGAGGAAGAAGGGAGGAAGGAATGAGCGGAAGTTACGACTTGGTTGGTGGTAGATGGTGACTAGACATTTGGTGGTGGGTGTAAGGAAATGTACTCCCGGAACCTGCACAGTGTTGTACATTAATGTTACCTCCAATGAATGAATGAAACTTAAAATATTTTTAGTGAGGGCTTGGTTTGAGACTCCCTAATCGGAGAAGCTATTTCTGTGTTTACAGGAAGAAAAAGGTGGAATCAGAGTAAGAGTTAAAAAATGAAGTCAGCAATGGTGCCTCAAAATGGCAGGCGCTCAACTAATTGAATGAGTCTAATTCTATCATCTCATGTCTCCGCTGCATTAAAGAATCCGCTACTCTTGCCTTTGAGGATGTGTATGACTTGGCCCAAGAGCTGTCTTGCTTCATAAACTCTTACTTAGAACCAGGAATAAGGAAAAGTTGCTTGTTAACAGCCTGGCTTCTGCTTCCCTGCTCTGGGCCACCCACGGCTTTGGTCATCCACTGTGAGCAGGGGAGTTTAGGGTGAATTGATTGCTCTTGAAAAGTGGATTGTGATGTGAAATAGATTGCTCCTGGGCACTGTGCCTCATTGTAAAATTGGCTTTAAAATCAGCATTTATCAAGAGACTCACCCCTTAGCTCCCTAAAAGGAAGGGAGTTGAGCAGACTTACAATCGCCTGAAAAGTTGACAGACACTCTACAAATACCTAGTTGATAGATATTTGCCCAGAATTGATTAATAGAATTTTTTTTCTTTTATCTAAATCAGGTCTAGGCATACATTTTATTTCAGTTTTTTGAAAACTTTAATTTTGGAAGCATTTTAGGAAAAAAAATAGGGACACAGTACAGAGAGTTCCCAAATACCCAGTGTCCGCTGTTAACATTTGAAATTGGCAACGATGCATATGTTAACATTGAAGAACCAATATGGACTCATTTTTGTTAAGTAAAATTCTTACTTTATTTGGGTTTCCTGAGTTCTCTCCTAATGTCCTTTTTCTCTTCAGCTTCCTATGCAGATGCCGCATCACACCTAGTCCTCATGTCTCTTGAAGCTCCTCTTGGCTGGGACTTTCTCAGCCTTCCTTGTTTCTAATGACCTTGATGCTTTGGAGGAGTCCTGGGAAGGGCTTTTGTAGCATATTTCTCACTTGGGGTTTGTCTAATGTTTTTCTCATAATGAGATTGGAGTGATGGGTTTGGGGGAGGAAGACCACAGAGGTAACATATGCATATGCATTAACAGGACAGTGGATGAGCTAATTTGGGGGAAGAAAGAGGTTAATCCCAAGCAGTGTAACTGAAAAGTGGACTCTGAAATGGGGAGAAGGCAAGTTCAACATTCTCAGCACTTAATGTCTAACTTTTATAATGCCTTCCAGTTCAGTGGAGGCCTTTCTGTTACATCATTTCAGGGGATAAAATCAGGTGTTTTTAAATTTGCATTAGGGAAACTGGAGGTTTAGAGAGGCACCTGACTTGCCTGAGATGACAGAAACCAGTGACACATTTCCAAGCCTTTTATAGTGTGTTTCTAGAGGGTCTGCATTGAGCAGTCTGGGTCACTGGTGGACATTTCAGCCATTTGTGGGCACAGGGACTTAAGTAGCAAGGTTTCAGTTAGGTGAAGGCAGTTGACCATGCACAGAATACATGCCGGATGATACAGTAGGCACTTTGTAAGAAAAGCTAAATAACAGGATTAATAGCAATATTATTGTAGATTGTGACTTCAGTGCAAGTGATTGTTACAGCTCCCAGATAGCAGGCAGCCTGCTCACGCTCCCCCTCAGTTGGCTTTTCTCTCTGGGTACACAGTCAAGTAAATGAAGTGGTGACCTTTATTATAATATACTTTTTAGTTGTGAGCCAGTGGTGATGTATGAAGCCGTCTGTTCATGAAGCAAGTTGGAGTAATGGAGGTGCAGCTTCTAGTGCATCGACGAAGCCAATGGTCCTCAACCCTGACTGTGTGTAGCACTGCCTAGGGAGCTTCTAGAAAACACCCAAGGCTGGGCCCCATCCATCTTGCTTGCTGTTCTGCCTTGGTCTTGATTCTTCAGCCCTTCATGTCTTGGGTTTCTCCCTTGAGTAAAGGTTTTAGAAACTACTGGAAGGTTTCTGTTGGAAGCTCAGCCTGAGCTTTTGCTATTCCTCCAGCACCAGCTCTCCCTAAGTGATAGACTGGAGGTGGCCTCACGGCCGCCACTGCACAGAAAGAATGTTCAGAAGTGGGTGAGGGACCGAGCGGTGCGTGTTCTGACCTCTGACTTGTCATGTCTCTGTCCAGTTCTCATGATGTTTAGAAGGGAAACTAGTGCTCTTCCTCTTAAACCGAGTTACTGCTTTCAGTGGGATCTCTTATTTAGAAACAGAAGCCATCTCTCATAAAAGCAGTTATTGATGCTTGCAGAGCACAGCCTCCTGGTTTTAAGAGAAGTTCTGCCCTGGTTTGCAATAACCCATAAGGGGCCTTCCCTGAGCACTCTGGCTTTCTTTTCTAAGGAGCTTTTACCAGTGAGTTAAAGTTACCTTTGCCAGTTCGCGAATGGGTCACCCACTGTATTTAGAAAGCAGTGTATTAGCACAGTTCTCTGCCTTCTCCTGAGATGTAGGCACCTGTTCCCCTTACTCCCCTGCAGGACACTTATCCTGAAGAATTAGAAATGGTAGACCTTGTGGTTCCTCTGCAGATCACTTTATAGTGAGAATCCTGGTCGTGGGAGGTCCTGGTCTTTGCAGGACCTTACAGATTTGTTTTCAAATCAACAACTGAGGTAGTTTTCAGTGTCTTAATATTTCAGTTTGCTCTTAAGAAATAGACTGTAGAAATAGAAATGTTTGCATTTTCTAACTTATCTGACAACCTGTTTTTTTCCTCAAGACTTGGATGTCACTGTGTGGATTAGTTGTGCTGGTAATTGCCAAACAGTCATTAAATAATAGTGAAAGTAGACAATTGAAGAGAAAGGAATCAAGTAGTCATTCAGATGGTATTTTTGGTAACTTCATCTGCCTCGGAGCATATGGTCTAGTCAGCTGAAGTAATTTAGCAGTGACAAAATGTATTTCAGTAGGGGAGATTAAAACAACCTATTTGTTTTCTTTTTTCTCCCAGAGTGTTATTTTTATCTTTGTTAGCAAATACAATGTTAGCCATTTAATTTTATGAAGGCAGCCTTTGATGATTTAGCAATACATGCTTTTTCTTTATTATCTAGTTTTCTGTGTGTGAGCTTGTTTATTTTGGTGGTTTTCTGTAATTCAAACAAGTTACCCTTGGTGGTCATTGTCTTTGTATTGGACTGTGGGTAAGAGATCAATGTCCCTTTTGTGACTCAACTCCTGGACACTCATTGCTTCCCAAATCCCACCCCTGGATAACTGGGGTAGCAGTGTTACGTTTATTCTGGCCTCATCCCTGCCACTATCAAGTCTTGTGGTATTGATCAATGTAGTGACTTTAGATTGTGTTCACCAATTCCTTGACAGTCTTTTCCTCAAAATGTGGGGTCTAATTTCCTCCCCTTGGACATGCTGACTTACTTCTAATGAATAAAATGTAGTAGTTTGATAGTGTATGATTTCTAAGCCTAGGACATAAAAGGAATCCTGAGGTCCTCTCTCCGTGTGTCTCTTGCCCATCCCCCCTCCTCGTATCCTTACCTCAGGGGACACTAGCAGCCTTGTGAGAACACTCAAGCAGCCCTGTGCCCCAGTTTGTGCTGAGGAATGGGGCTTCCTGCATGAACAACAGTTCTTGGAAGCAGCCACTCAGCCCATTGGACGCTGACTGACATCCGACTGCAGTCTCCTGAGAGACCTCAAGCAGGAACCATCCAGGTCTTGACCTTCAGAAGCTATGTGAGATAAATGCTTATTATTTTTGAGCTTCTGAGTTTAGAGGGAATTTGTTTTGTTGTAGTTGACACAATCAGTCTCTTAGCCCCCCCAGATCACTCTCCTCATCTGGGAGACAAAGGGTCGGACTAAATAGTGCTTTTAACAAGTTGATTGTGATAGATTGGTGCTTAAGAGACTGACTTCCAGCCAGCTGTGCCTCATCTGCTGCCCGACAGTGCTTTCTCTCTCCACACCTGACCCTGCCAGCAGCCTGCATGGGTCCATCCCCTTTCCTGCTTAGTACAGCAGCTCTGTCCACAGTGAGTGAGTTTTTGTCTCTGGTAAAACTGAGCCTACTTTTTATTTTTTCTTGTTTTGAAACAGAGACAGATCATAATGGGAATATTGTTTTAATAACTAAACCCATATTTACACTTAGTTAATTTTCATAAATATTCAGTAAACCAACCAATTAGATTTTCTGTTTCTGAAAATAATGTCATTTTATTAAAGATGATTGCCCTTTTATCTTCCTAGAAGTAGGATGACTTTTGGCTGCTGTGCTCTCTAATTATGCTAGATAAATAGACAGTAGTCACTTATTTCCATCTGATCTCACTCACAGCCTGATTTAATTCCATTTGGATGTCAGGTGATAGCCCACTTCTGTTGTGTGCAGTTGTTAAGAAGTGCAGTTGTCAGAACAGTGTGGGCAGGCTGCATATCTTGAGCTTCTAGACACTGAAAACTCACCAGATTCAAATATCTAATAATAATCAGTCACTTGGGTCAGTTAATACATAGGGGGACAGGAATTAAAGAGTTTGCATTATCTGGAACCCTGGGTGCTACCATTGAGGCTCTGGTGCTTTTCGAGAAGTTGTGTGTGGCTGTATCCAACACTGCGGTCAACATGGTCACGCCCATGTTTCTTGATGAGATCGCCGGAGACCTCTGGTTAAATTTCCCTGGCAGAATTCAATTTTGGGTCAGAATCTTGAGCCCACCCCTGTCTTCCTTTGAAGCATGGTCTGTCTGTATGTTAGTCATTGTGTATATTCAGTGTCATCATCTCTCTTTTGAGGGCAGGAGGAACAAAGCAGAGAAGAGCCTGCATCCTGGAAAATAAAAACAGGCTTATTGGGTTGCAGACTTCAAATTCTCTGCAACTTTTTGACCAAGCATCGGACTACATCACTGCTCTTCTAATCTCAACAGTTTATACTTGCTACTCAAAGGAGGACCTATGTGTCATTACATCATTTTCCCTTAACTAGGAAAAAACAAACATCAGTTGGTATCACATCCTGGATTCCAATGGGTGTTGTGGAGAGTCTTCTCCATACATTTGCATTGAGTACATTTACATTTTTAAACAGAGCTTTCACTGGTGTAAATAAATCTTGTAATGTATGTAAATGTATGGGGGGGTTGTAAGAAAAGCTTCTGCTGCAGTGTGGGTGAAGCCACTATAATCACTGTGAGTAAGGAGGGAGAGGGATTTTTTTTCAGTTGCATTTATTATTGAGCAACTACGGTAAAATCCCCAGCACACTCAGTACTATGAGGACACAGACCACTTGCCCGCCCCAAAGGACCTGATGTGCCTCTGGATACCAGACATTTGTGAAATGGGTTAAAAGTCAAGAAAGTGCTGAATGAGTATATTTGCTGTCTGGGATTGCTAGGGCGAGTGGGGACATTGAGGCATCTAGCCAGCACCCCGGTATTAGAGAAGGTAGGCGATTTACTCTGCACAGAGTAAGACTGATGCCATTGGGCCCTGCTGACATCATTCACTTTTTATTTTTTTATTTTTTTTAAAGATTTATTTATACATACAGCTGGGGTACAGGCCAGAGGTGTGGAGTGGTGAGAGGCTTCACCAGAGACAGAGTGGGGAGAACAGGCAGATCAGAAATACACTGCTGAGGGGAGCAGCGGGCAAGGCAGGAGAGGTCTGCCCCACCATGTGGGATTCTCCCCGGCTGAGCGTCGAACTCGCATTGCTGCTGCCGACAGCTCCACAGCGCAGGCCTTAACCGCTGCGCCACCAGGGAGGCCCCATTCACTTTTTATTTTATTCAAGTAGAATGTTAAATGGTTTGATGGTATGTCGTAAGCCAAATGCCTGTGGGAGAAAAATTATTCGCCACACATGCTATGAGCAAGCTGCAAAATAAAAATTAATAACTGCTTAATGAAAAGTCTGTACACTGTGACTAGTCACTTCATTACTTGCTGAATTTACATGTTTCTGGTATCGTGAAGGTGCTCACACATTTGCAAAGATGGCCATGAAATCATTGTCAATAGCAACATAAAAGTTTATTTATAATCAGACAATTTCAAAAGTCAAATTGTAGATAGCTTTCAAATTTTATTTGTAGCAAAAAATATTTATAAATTGGGATACAGATCCTTTTTATTTATTTTTTTTAAAGATTTATTTATTTATGCATACCAGCTGGGGTACAGGCCAGAGGCGTAGGGCAGCGAGAGGGTTCACCAGAGACAGAGTGGGGAGCAGTACAGGCAGATCGATGGAAATACACTGCTGAGGGGAGCAGCAGGCAAGGCAGGAGAGGTCTGCAGCGCCATGTGGGAATCTCCTCGGCTGGGTGTCGAACTCGCGTTGCTGCTGCCAACAGCTCCACAGTGCAATGCCCAACCACCGCGTCACCAGGGAGGTCCCAGATCCTTTTTAGTACGTGGCAGGAGAGGATCTTCAAAAGTCGCAGTCCCAGGGCCCCTTGAAGCCTGAGAAAGGCCATGTGACATTGGGTGGGATGGGCCAAGCACAGGGTGGTTCCTCTCCCAGCCCCTGTGTCTGTGGATTTACCCCGTCATGTCCGTGATGGCACTGACGGGATAGACCCAGCTGTCTCATTTTGCTGCAGAAGCAACCAGAGGAAAAGCTGGCATGGAGAGGGAGGAAGTTTAGGCACAGTTTCTCTTTAATTCTTCAGAGTAAAACTGCAGATTGTGGGCTGAGCAAGTCACTGTTGGGAAAAATGTACCATTTGGCCCTGAGAATTTCCCATTTATGCAGATCATCTTAACAGCATCTGCTCAGGAAAACAAACCGTGGACAGTGCTTGGCTCACACAAGCCTGTGGAGATATCCAGCCGTGGGAGATTTCTGGTTTGGGTTATATACAGAAATCTTATTTTATGCACAGAAATCAGATTCCAAAGTGGTTGAAAAGCATATTTAGCTCCATGGTCATGGAATTGTTATTTCATTTGATTTAATGTTGATAGATTAAATTGTTTGCACAGATGAGTTGAATAAATTCTGCCAGAGCTTGTATCTTATTCTGGCTTTGCATTAAGCTCTTAATTTATAGCTCTGTTCCACTGGTAGTCCCCTTAGAGGGAGCCCTAGCAGAAGCTTAGCTGCCCTTCTGCTCTTATTCAGTGGCATTAAGCAAATCATCTTACAACCTCTGAGGAGGACTCAGAGGGGCCCATGGGGAGGACCTGGTCCTGGGGTGTCCTCAAACCATCTCGTATGTCTGGAAGCGACCCGGTTTTAATGGCTTTAATTCAACTGCTGTTGAATTATTTAATCCACTTTCCCTATCTCCCATCACCACCCTCACAGATCTTCAAAGCCCTGGAGTTTCCAGAGTTATTTCCTTTCTACAGATATGCAAAGCAAATACAAAATGAAGAAAGAAATGCAAACCCTTCCTTGGTAAAGGGCATTCCTTTGCATCTTCACCCCCTGAGAAGTTCCTCGGTGGAGGTGCTGAAGATGGAAATTCATTCTCACACATGTCCCCAGAGCCACCGACACATACACCTCAATGTTGATTGAATTGATGAATGGAGGGTTGGCTTGAAGAACTGCTCAACTCATGTGGTGTCTTTGTTCCCCCTAGGAGGACTGGAATGAAATTGATCCAATTAAAAAGAAAGACCTTCATCACAACAATGGGGACGAGAAAGCACAAAGCATGGAGACCCTCCCTCCAGGTATTGTGATGCCCACCTGGGCCAGGCCTGCTGGTGGCTAGTGGCCGGGAAGTCATCTTGCTCACCAGTCATGAATGAGCTGGCGTGGGTGGCATGTGGAGCCACCCTCATGGCGTGGGTGGAGAGTGGATTTCAGAGTAGTTGGGAATGGCACCGATGAGGGGTAGCTGGTATAAACGAGGCCTAGGGCAATAAAAGTCAAAGGATCACCTTCAGTAGACTCAGGAATTTGAAATTCCTTTCTTTGTGCGGGAGAGGGGTCAAATTGTTGAGGTATCTCTACCTGGGATATGGGGTAGCAGGTATTTTGGATGTCTCAGCCTGGGCTGTCTCAGCCTGGGCTGGTGTTTCCAGTATCGCAACCTGGATTCAGTTATAGCCTTTTCTGTAAGGAAGTCCAGGTGAATCAGGCCGTAACTGTTCTGTTAGGAGCCTCAGACTCACGCCCATCATCCTCTCTCTGTGCCCTCGCCTCTGTAGCTCTCCCGCGATGCACCCTGCAGCTAGTGCCTGCTTCTGTACTCCTGTACTCCCTTATTCAGTGCAGTGTTGGGACTTAGGAGCCCTGATTGGCCTGTGCCCAAGTCAGTAGCTGTGGGGGCTCTGCCCCACAGCCTCTCCTCCTGCCTGGTTATTATTTTAAAGAAAGTTCCTAGTTTTTCCTCCCCTTTCAGTCAGGCTGATGCTCCTATGTGAACAGTGATCATCAGTTTTTCCCTCAAGGGTCTTGGACTTCGTTTTGCATCAGTTTTGGTGGCTGATGTTGTTGAGCCTGGTGTCTGTACTCTTCCACCATCTCGCTGGACTCCTCTTCTTTAGCTTCTCAAATGCGATGGATTATATATTAATTGATTTTCATATGTTGAACTGTCTTTGCATACCTGGAGTAAATCCTTCTTGGTCATGGTATATAATTCATTTTACACATAATTGAATTTGCTAATATTTTGTTGAGGATTTTTGTGTGTGTATTCATGAGAGTTCTTTGTCTGGTTTTGTTGTTAGGGTAAGATTGACCTCATGAAATGAATTAGGAAGTATTCTCTCTGCTTCTGTCTTTTGGAAGCAATTGCAGAGAATTAGTAGAATTTCTTCTTTAAATATTTCCAGTTTACCAGTGAATCCAGCTGAGCCCAGTACTTTTTTAGTTTAATAATTACTGATCCAATTTTTATAGCAGCTATAGGTCTGTTGAAATGATCTATTTTTTCATGTCTGAGATTTGACAGATCATCTTTCAAGAAATTAGCCCATTCATCTTGGTCATCAACTTTTTAGGCATAAAAATATTTATATTATTTTTTACTCTTTAATGCCTATGGGACCTGTAGTGATGTCTCCTCTTTCATTTTTGATATTCATGATTTGTGTCTCCTCTGCCTGACGCAAGGCTTATTAGTTTTATTGATATTTAAACCAATTTTGGGTTTTTTTTCCCTATTGATTTTCTTTTTTTTTTTGTTTCCCTGGATTTTTGTGCTTATTTTTATTATTTGTTTTTCTTGCTTTGAAATTAATCTGCTCTTTTATTTTAGATTCTTATGGTGGAAGCTTAGATAATTGATCTTAGATCTCTGTTCTTTTCTAATACAGTTCTTCTTCAACTTTCAATGGGGTTATGTCCCAGCAGACCCATTGTAAGCTGAAAATACTATATCTCAAAAATGAATTTAATACATCTAACCTACTGATTATCATAGATGATTGACTACTTGTCCTTTAAGATAGTCGAGATTGCCCATTGCAAAAGTTCTAATTCATGTGTGTTGGCCATCAATTGCTTGCTGTCTTCATGCTGGACAATTACCTTGAGTTTTATCTCCAGAGTAATTACCTTTTTCTTCTTACCAGAAGCAGGAGACAAAGATCGGAATTTTGCAGACATGATGCAATATGAAAACAAAAAACACAGTTTCCAGAAATGATGGCAGTAGCACATTATCGAGTACTGGTTAATTATCCTCTTAATCACATGGCTCACTGCCAACGCCTAGCATCACAAGAGACTACATGCCACATATTGCTAACTCAGGAAAAGATCAAAATTCAAAGTATAGGTTCTACTGAATGAATATCACAAGGCAAAAAAATTCTAAGGTGCCCCATCGTAAGTGAAGGACCATCTGTATTTGTATTCAGTGCTGTAAATTTGCCTACACCCATTGCTTTCATAGCATTATAGAAATTTTGATAAGATGTATTTTCATTTTCATTTAGTTCACAATAGTTTTAATTTCTCTCGAAATTTGTCCTTTGGCCCATGTATTGAAGTTTATTATTTAGTTCCAAGTATTTTGGGATTTTCCAGCTGTCTTTTTCTGTTATTTGTTTTTAGTTGAAGTCCTCTGTGGTCTGAGGACATAGAATGACTTCGATTACTTTAAATTTGTTAAGGTATGTTTTTATGGTCCAGAATACTTGATGAATGTTCCAAGTGAGCTTGAGAAGAATGTATTTTATGCTGTTTTTGGATGAAATAGTTCATAGATGTCAAACATGTCCAGTTAACTGTGTTGTTGAGTTCACCTGTGTCTTTACTGACTTTCTGCCTGCTGGATCTGTCCATTTCTGATAGAGGAGTGTTGAAATATACACCTATAATCATGGATTCATCTCTTTCTCCTTATATTTCTATAGTTTTTGCCTTATTTTTACACTCGTTAGGCACATACATTCAGGATCATAATTGTCTTCTTGGAGAAATGACCCCTTTATCATTATATATTGTTCTCCTTTATTCCTGATAACTCTCCTTGGTGTGATGTCTGCTCTCTCTCAAATTAATGTAGCTGCTACTGCTATTTCTTGACTTGCATTAGAGTGGATTCTCTTCACCTTTTAATCTATATATGTCTTTATATTTAAAGCAGGTTTCTTGTAGACAGCATATAATTAGTTGGGTTTTGTATTTTTGATCCACTCATATTCTTGGTCTTTAAACCATCAACATTCAAAATGATGATTAGTGTATTTTTGTTAATATCTACCATATTTGTTGTTCTTTTTTACTCCTTACCTTTACTCTTTGTTCTTATTTTTTATCTTCCAATCTTTTTTCTACTTTTTGTAGTTTTAGTTGGGCATTTTAGTGATAAAACTTCAGTGGCTAGGCTCAGGAAAGAAAGTTTTTCTTGAGGACAAGCTTTGTTAAGAATGGAAACTCTGAACTATTTCTAAATAGTTCCTGTTCTCCCCTGGTGGGAGTATGAGGGGTTCTGCCTTTAATATTCACTGTGAAAAACCTAGTCATGCTGCTAGAGGTAAAATGTGGGGGCCCCTCACCAAAATGTGGGGGTCCCTCATAACTGGCCCTCCCTGGAGTTTTTGTCCACAGCGAGCCCCCAGCACTCAGTTGCAGTAAAGGCTGTCAGCCTAGCTACTCCTTCTGAGCTGGCTACTCCATGTTGCGGCTTTTCTGTGTTCACCTACAGCTTGTCCAGTTTTGGGAAGCAGTAGTTTGCCCAATGACTTCAGTTCTAACTGAGGCTTCTAAAAAGAGTTATTGATTTTTCAGCTTTTTAGTTTTTTATTTGTCCTTAGGATAAAGTGATGACTTCCAAGCTTGTTCTGTGCTGGAATGGAAACTGAAGTTGGTTTGTGACATTTTGGCTTTCTTGACATGGGAAAAAAACTAAAGCCCACTTGTAAAATTCACACTGGGGCTTAGTAATCACTAGAGACTGAGCCCTGTCATGTAGCTATAGGATGTTAGCCCTCCCCACAGACCTCACCATCACCACCACCAAAGGCCTGTTTACTGCAGGTCTTCCTTTCATCCAGTAGTACATTTTTGCTTTCCTGTCTTTCATGACAAAGAGTCTGTATGTTTCTGGTTCTTAAGAGGCTAGACAAGCATTGCCACAGAGCACAGCCCCTTTTGTCTGTGCCCTCCCGTTGTTCAGCTGCACTAGGCACCGCTACGTGTGCCTGTATGCTTTAGATGTTTCTCCTACTGGGTCTGCCCCCTCTGTTCTCTCCGAACTCCTGAGTGAGTCATGAAGCTGTGAGCCACAGTTCCTTCCTATGTAAAATAGACATTACCCACGCAGAGGGGAGCATCTGAACGGAATAGTTAGCTAATAAGCGTTTCCTTATTATAATAATAGGATATACTTCTGTTGTGTGAATTAATGAGAGACTTCCTGTGGGTTGTCTTCTGTTACAAAAACCAAGTGTTCTCGTGGATTTTAAGGCATCTATGGCGAGAGAGGGAGAAGCCATCCTCTGTGCTTAGGCTGGATGAGACACTGGAGAGTCACACTCCAGTTAAAGTCAGTTCAATGTGGCGTTGACCCTGGCTTTCATATCCTTAACTTTTGTACATTGGTTTTCTTTTATCTTCAGAGGTAGGAATGTACTGGTTTCCCTCTTTTTTAAGTTATCGCTAACAATTTTTGGTGCCCTCACTCTGTTCTTTTGTTTTTCCAAAGGACTTTCACTTCCTTTTCTTTTTTCACTGAAACCTTTTTTTCTCACTATGCTCGCATACACATGACTTTTCTCCTTTGAAATTACTTGGTTATGATTAAGAAGTGTATTTTCCTCCAGAAGGATGGACACAGTCATCATTCTGTGCCCTGCAGGAAATCACCAGTCCGGCATATTGCACTGTGTAAGTGGGCTGTTCAGATCCTTAGCAGCTTCCTGTGTTCTGGGTGTTATCTAGCAGTTGTAGACAAATGTGTGAGAGGAAGTGGCCCTCAGCTGAATAAGCAAAATACAGGAGTCCAGCGCCTTTCAGCATGGCCACAAACCCACTGACAGATAAAGGAGCCAGAGCTAACCCAGCACGGTGCCCCAAGCAATGGTCTCCCATCTTTTTGACCACATCCCCTATGAGCAAAAGCATTTTGAATACAAGTCACCCTCCCCAATGTGTGTTAGGTTTGCTCTGCATTTTACACATATTACCATACCGATCTTCTAGTCATTCTAAAGTTTAGTTTAAGGTAAAGAATTAGGAATAGTACTTGAAAAAGTCTGCAACCCAAAAGATTGTCTTGTGTGGTCCCAATTTGAAGACTACTGTTCTTAGGTAGACTGAAGACTTCTGTTCTTAGGGTAGACTGAAGACTTCTGTTCTTAGGTCCTACAGAAGCCCAAGTTATTATAACTCAATCTCTTGTGCTACCCCACACTACTTTTGGGTAGAATCTGGAATTTCTATAAAGTGTGGGCCCAGAGGTGGCCATTGTTGGGAGACCTGGGGCTACAGTGCTGGCCTTCATTTTGTCTTGGAAGCTCAGTCTTCTGTGATCAGAAGTGAAGTTGGGGCTTGAGAACCAGAGCTTAGCTGAGGGGGAGACTCAGGCGTGAACACCAGCAACTAAATCCATGCACAAACCAAGCCCTCAACCTCCGCCCAGGCCTTTCTGATGAAGCTCAGTCCATAACGGAAGTCTCAGAGTTGGGGCGAGAGAGAGGCTGGTCAGCATCATTTTTCAGTTTTGAGTACTTAGGTCCCATGTCACCAGGAGAGACCAGGCATGGTTGTGAAGGGAGTCGCTTTTGACCTCAGTCAGGTCATGCTGGCTAGAGCTCTTTTTCCGAAACTCATTACCCAAGTTCAGGGTTCATCTAATGAGTTTTATTATTTCCCTTCTAAAAACTATGCCTCGTCTTGGTCACATGCAGCTGAGAAGTCACATGGCGCTCTTGGCCAGTTGGCTGAAGGAAGGAAGAAGGGGCCGTTTGCTTACTTCCCTACCAGACCTGGATTGCTGGTACCTTGCAGGGGAAGCTATGGTCTTGCTCTTAGGGAGAACCCTGCTTCCCCCAGCCCAGCCCCCAAACACTCCCTCTGGAAGCGCTGTCTTGTGGCTCTTGGACATATTAGGATAGTGCACTGCACATCCCTTTCCCAATTTATTTCCCATTTCTAGGAACTAGAATACAAGAGCTGTCCTTGTGAAGCCAGAGCTTGAGGGCAAGGACACTGGCCTGAGGGCTGGGATCAGCTCAATCTGGCCTCCGGTTACTTGGCCTTAGAAAAGTCGGTGACTGTTTGCAGTTTCATTTCCTCGTGTGTACAGCCACAGCACTTAGTCTTCTGAGGCCCCTTGATTCTGTTGCTTTAACTCCCTGACTTTCCTCCTCCCCTTATTCTCCCCACCATGCCACGATCCCTGTCTTTGTCTTTGGTGCCCTCACAGCAAACGCCAGGGCTTGCGTGGAAGTGCGTTTGTGTTCAGAAAGTGAGTTTTTTAATGTTGCTTTTCAAAGTGTTTTTCAAATAGAGTATTTGTCAGTTTTTAGGTTTTGAAAATACCTGAAAGAAATGAATTTCATCTTTTTATTTCCCCCTGGGTATGAAAAAAGCTCTTGGGTTTGAAAAATTCATTTCTCCCAGTAATTCTCCCTCCTGTGTCTGGCTGGTGAGGCAGAAGGACCAGGAAAGGGGCCGAGGGCCGAGGTGTGTGTTGCAGGACAGCAGTGGATGGAGGCTTCTTTGAGAGCACTTGTTCTTTTTGACTTTGTGAAACCTTAGTGTCATTCTCTTGTTCACTAGTGACCTCCTGTAGGGGTGATACCTAGGAGAGATACCGGTGGGGAGAGAGTTGAGGAAGGAGAGTGCTACTCAGGTTTTGGCTTCTCTGGGGGTGGGGGTCCCATCCTTGGCTCCTCCTACACCCCCATCCCCCACCCGTTGCTGCATCCTTAACTCAGACAGTCGATTTCTCAGGAAAGCAGTTACTCACGTTCACATTAAGATGAATGAAATGGGGAATGACAAAATGTGTCATAGAACTGAAATCCGGGGTGTGAATTGCCACCTATGTGAAGGGAAACATTTTCGCTTTTCTGCTTCCCACCTGCAGGAAGAAAGATCAGATGAAACGCTTGTGTATTTATTCAGCATCGCTCTGGCAGCGGGAGAAATGAGTGCTCCACTGACCTTTTCTCCTTCTGAGGGATTTAACAGGTTCTGATGTTGTGTGTTTTTTAAAAATATTGTGGCAAAATACATACTGCATAACATTTGCCATTTTCATAATTTTTGAGTGTACCGTTCAGTGCCATTAAGAACCTTCACACTGGTGTCCACTCATCACCATCATCCGTTTCCAGAATCTCCACCTTCCCATTCTGAAACGCCGTCCCTGTTAAACACTAACCCCCCATCTCTTTCCCCCACACCAGTCCCAGGGAGCCACCATTCTACTTTCTGAGTCTGGCCTCTCTAGGTTCCTCATATCCGTGGGCTCCTATAGCATCTTCCTTTCTGGGACTGGCTTGTTTCACTAGTGCATCCTCTTCAGAGTTCATCCCTGTAGTGACATGTGCCATTCTCCTTGCTTTTTGAGGTTGCACACTCTTGACTGTGTCTCCGTGCACCGTCAGTCCCGCAGGCCTCCTTGGAGAGCACTGTCTGCTGGCCCTGGGGAAGCCATCGTCATACGACTCACTGTTACCTGGGCTTGAGGCCCAGGGCCTGCCCCTGTTACTATTAGGAGCATAAGTTGGCTCAGTATCCATAGGGAAGTATCTCTTGAAAAGCAGGCGCTGTGTTTATTGTGGACAATATATACAATTCAGTTAAAATTAAGAAAATTAGAGTCACACCTAAGTTCACCATTCAAAAGTAACCATTATTCCTCTGCCACCACAGGTTCCTCTGGACTCATTTGCACACAGGTCTGGACATGCTTACCCACATAACTGTGATGCAAGCTGGTCTCCCCACCTCTCATGTGTGAGCCCCAGATGCAATTTCTGTTTATACAGTTTCTGAGTCAGTGCCTGGTCCTTTTGGCCTCTGTGTCCATTTGGCTTGAGCTTTATCTCACAAAGTTAGTTCAGTCTTACCTTGAATTCTTACCAGAAATATCCAAGCAGTCCACTAGGTGATTAACATTGCCAGCAATTTGGGGGGTCGGGTGGGGGGGAGTCTGCTCACCAGTGTCCCACTCTGCTGGGAAAGCACCTTGAAGTTTCCCCCTCGATCTCATGGAAGGGGCCCCCCCCTCCTGTCTTCATCCCGAGACAGCTCAGGGCAGGCTACGGAGAGCCCCTACCTGCTGCTTACGTTGGCACCTATGGCTGTGGTACCCTTGCTGCTCCTGACCTATTTCTTCCCGGGGTTACGTATCACAAACATGTCCTCACATAGCCATTACCATTAGCTCAATGAACTTTGCCTTTGTTGTAGAACATAGAGCGTGATTATCCTTAGAGGTAAATCTTTTTACAGCCTTCATTTTTTCCTTGAAGGCAATTCTTAAATGTGAAATTACAGAATCGATGGCAGTGCATGTGTTTAAGGATTTTTTATATTTATTGCTAAATTGTTTTCCAGAATGGGCCTATTTCCTTGCTTCCTGGCCAACACTGACAAATCTTCCCTCGTCCTTTCCCCATTCCAACAAGTAAGAAGGCCAAAAGCAAGGACACTGAGCAGGTCACCAGCCAGAAATGTGACGGAGCTATTAAATAGCATTATCTTGAGTTTTCTTAGTAAAAATAGTGTTCAGGGCAATTCAGATGGCACCTAATGCCCTCTGGGTGCCACACCACACCTGGGATGTTTTCCCAGGGTTTTCAGAACTACGGGATTTTCCGAAACGCTCGTAAATTCGAGCAGGTCCAGATGATGACTCAGATGGTGAGGAGGCTGGAAACAGCGCCCAGTGAGGAACACATAAAATAACTGGATGTTTTTACAGACGGGAAATGGGATTGTGATGCCCAAATATTTGAAACATTGCATACAAAAGTGGCTGCAGGCTCATTTTCTTCCCTTATTTGAAAGTCTGCAGAGTGGAAGTTGCAGGGGAGCAGTTCCTGCTGCTGTGTAAGGAAGCCCGCCCCAGCAAGTCCAGCTGTCTAGCAAGATGGGCGCCTCTTGAAACCACGAGCTCCCCATCCTTGGAAACTCATGAACTGGACCTGGGAGTTTTGATGAAGACATTTTCACACATGTAGAAAGATCATATCTCTGGCCCCTTCTACCTCCAGCTTTCCGGAGAGGAGCCCACATCCTCCACGGAAAGACTCCATCACGACAGTCAGGGCTGGGGAAGTCCACAGGGGTTCCTTTTTGGCGGCTCCCTTAAGTTTTTCCCACTTAACCGTGAGTTGTCAGCACAGTGAGAAGACTACATTCTGGCAGTTGAGTCCTGCATTTGAGTTGTGATTCCAGGACTTCCTAACTGTGATGTGTTGGGTGTATCTAAGCTCGAAGTCTCACTCTTCAGTTTGTGAAATCCAAGAGCAAAGATGCACCTTTCCAGGGTGACGGGGCGGGGCAGGGGTGGGGTGGCGGCTCTCTGGGGTCTGTCTCATGGCCACTGGTTGACCGACGTTCTCTTTCTCGCCTGCGTTCTCTTTCTCGCCTGCTTTATTTTGTGTTTCCACTTCAGTTCTGGGTATTAAGTGCACTTGGAACTTCTGCTCACATTTGAGATGAACAGAGAATCAGTAGCAACCATGGACCTCAAACTCAAGTTCTCATGGCTGCACATAGAGAGGGAAAATGAAGAGTTTCTACTTAAAATTTAGAAAAGAAATACATAAAGATTTCTTCCTTTAAAGCCAAGTGTAAATCAGATCGTCTCGTGGTGGTTTCTTAATTATATATTTTTTAAAGATTTATTTTTTACTTAGGCATACAAGAACTGGGGTGTAGGCAGAGAGGTGTGGGGGTGAGAGGATTCACCAGAGACAGAGTGGGGCGCGGAACAGGCGGATCCACTGAACTACGCTGCTGGGGGGGTGGGGGTGGGAAGCAACGGGCGAGACAGGAGAGGTCTGCTGCGCCATGTGGTTTAGCTCCCTGGCCGGGAGATTGAACTTGCACCACAGTGACTGGTGATAGCTTGAGAGCGCTGAGACTTTAACCCCCATACCATCAGGGAGGCCTTTCTTAGTTATTTTGAAGGCACAAATAATTTAAATAAATTGAGTGTTTACTCTATAAGATCTGATTTTCTCCCACATATTTTCTTTAAAATAGCTTTTGATCCTTCTTTGAATTTTCTGTTTTTCCAACCTTAAAAACGAATTGTGTGGGATACCTTATTTCAGAAGACAGTTCTCACAGGTGAACAAAATTTCCTGTCATGCCAGATAGCCAGTGACGACAAAGTATTATTTACATGTCTTTGTCACTTAAGTGGCTATATTGTTGTAATCCTGGCCTTGCCTGCTTCTTTCTTTTCGTGGTATAGCATTATGACCTTCTGAAGAAAGAATATTAGGATTTTTTTCTTTTAGCATAGTAAAATTACATTCAATTTGAGATCAACCAAGAGGTTAAATTAAATCTGAGAGCTTTGTCCTTTGATTCAAAATATATTCTATTTCCTTTCTTGGCTGCTTTCCCAGAAGAGGCTGCTCAGTTTTACACAGACTAGCTTTCAATTTGTTAAGCTGCCCTTCCCGGGAAGAATTTGAGGGGAGACTTGAGTGCAGCCATGGAACCAGCTCAGGATCCAGAAGCCCCCCACGGCCTGAATCCATGAGCCCAGGGGAGCCCACACCAAGGCACCCCCCTCGGCCACCTGCACATGGTGAGCGCTGGGGCTGGCGCTGTCCTCATGCCCGGCACCTGCCCTGTCCTCATGCCCGGCACCAGGTGTGAGGCCCTGGGCGTGACGGCCCCGGGAGCTAGTTTTCTCATCTGAAGACCACACGTTTGTCTCTGCTCGCTGAGGTTTCCTTGATCTGTGGGGTAAATCCTTTCAGAGTTCGTTTTAATAATTTACATCACTATTTCTTTAAATGTGAGGTTTAGTAAAAACAAATATCTTAAGGAGGAGATGATATTGTTTGGGAGTATGGTGTTAATGTTTAATTAAAATCGATTGCAGAAGTCATTCAGATGAAGTGACTCCCTGGTTATAAAATCACCTTTTTCCAAAGGTCAGCTTAGGATTGGTTTTTAGGGGCCTAGGCATGCGCTTCCCCATGGAAGCACTATTTTGACCAGCACCCAGGCTCCTCATGAGCTGAAACATGCCCTGGCCCCGCCTGCCACAGAGGGGCCCTCATTGCACCCCAGGGCACCTGGGGCAGCTGCTCTCTGTGCCCCGGGAGGCTGCGCTGTCCTCCGTCTGGACATCCTGAGCGGGAGAGGAGATCCCAGACTCAACTAGGAAGAAAAAGATTCTGAAAAGAGCAATGTAACTCCAGAGCCTGGTGGGCAGATTAGAGGATAGTAAAGAAACCGGATTCAGAGAAGTGTGAAACTGCAAAAGCATGTTCTGTCAAGGACGGAGTGTGAGGGTATGAGAGGTGAAGACTATCAGTTGGCAGGTTTGCCAGGCAAGCCAAAGATTTGAAAAAGAAAAGAAGAAGAAATTTCCGTCCCTGGCGTCTGTAGCCGGGGAACAGGACCTGGTGGCAGCAGTGTGGCAGCGGGCAGGTGTGTGTCCTGCGGAGCTGGCTAGCAGGTAGAAGTCGAGGGACGCTGCCAATCTCAGGACTCCTTCCCCTGCGGGGGTCGCATGGAGGGCTATGTGAGGCCTCCATGGAGGATCTGGTTTGTCTCTTCAGATCCTGGCATTTCCCCCCGAGACAGGGGCCCCAAGTGTCACCCTCCCCTTGCATCTAGATGGTGTTTTTCTTGGCTAGAGGGGCTAGAAGGCTGGATGTACACTCTGCAATTGGCCTGCATGGGAAGGCCTCGGGACCTCTGGTCCGAGGATGCTGGACCAGGAGTACTCTCGGCCTCTTCTGGCCCTTCTGCAGGCTGGCCTCAGCTCCCAGCTGAGATCGGATGCAGCAGGCAGTTGGGGAGCGCCAGATGGGCCAGGGCACATGGCTCTCTGGGATCCACAGTGGCACCAAGGCTGTGAGTGGTGCCGAAACCTCAGAGGCTTTGCAGGATGTTCATTTAGTTATGAACATGTGCTGTGTGGCAGGCTCTAGGCTGGGCCCCTGCCCGAGACTGGGAGGCAAAGAGAGCTGCTGTCAGAGGCCCTCCGTGTGTGTGAAAAGTGTGAGGGGTGTACTGGGCTGTGCCCCTGAGCAGGCAAGGGGCAGACGTGGTTGTTTAGAGTGGGTTGGGAGTGCGCAAACGGAACTTACCGGTTTCCATTTACTTTCCATCTTGTCTATCTAGACATTGAACTCAAACTGAAACAGGCACGACAATTGTGGTTAGGAGGACACTAAAGGCCGAATGGGTGTCGAGACACTGAGAGCTCATCTCAGATCGCTTTAAGGGAATGTGTCTCCAAGTCTAGACCAATCAGGTGGGCCCAGCAAGGAAACAGGTGCCAGTGGAATTGATGTCTGTCATTCCTGGGCAACCACAGTGCTGGCAGAGCAGGGACAAGCTGCTGCTGTCTATTTTCAACAGCAGTGAGAGGTAGTAGCTTGAGCTCTCTGCCTGACAGGATTGTTAGTTTAGTTGTTAGAAAGGATGGCAAACACTTTCAAGATCTTTCCTAATAGGTTTCTGGAAAAACTGTGGTCATGATGGAGCTGTGTGAAAAGAGGGTAAAGGAATGCCCTTGGGAGAGACTGCAGCTAGGGACACCCCAGAGGGCTTCTTGGAGGAGGTGGCCATTTTGAGAAGCAGCTCAAGGCATCTGGAGGAATTGAGTGAATGCACTGAAATGAAGCAGCCCTGCCTTATAATGTTACTCTCTCTTACTTATAAGTACACACAGCGTGGGCTCTGCCTGTTTGGTGGGAAGACATGTCTTAGTGAGAGCTCACAGAGGAACCTCAGAGAATGGAGGGGCGAGACTGATGAGAATGGTGATTGGATCTCAGCCATGTTAATAGAACACAGACAGGTGAAAGCACCGCACCTGAGACCGGGTTCTGTGTGTGCTCATGGAGGAGACAGGTCAGGAGATGCAGGGCTTCACACACCGCCTCAGGCTTGACATAGACTTGCCCAGCTTAAAGGGGAAAAAGATGTGGTTCTGGGGGGGTACCACTCAGATGCAAGCAGGACCTTCTGATCAGGGAGTTGGGGGATAATCCACCTTATTTTGGGGGATTTCCCCCTCTGGGCATTCTTCCTACAGAATCACATTCCTGGGGTGCAAATGTGATTGGGATTTACTTGTTCCAAAGTTCTCTGCTCCCTGGAATGTGGAGGCTGCAGTTTAAGCACTTTCATGAGGTGGAGGCTCCGGGCTGAGCACAGTCTGCCCGTTTCCCCTACCTCTGTGCTGTCTCCATCACCCTTCCCTCCGTCCCAAGGCATCTTCCAGCACTGCCTCCCTTGCCTGGCAGACTCCTGCTCATGCTTCAAGACCCAGTCCAGATATCCCTTCCCTGGGACTTTTTCTGAGCCCTCCCACTCCTGGAGCACCTTGTCTTTGTTTATTGTCATGTCACAGTGTCCTGTCCCTTGGCTTGTGTCTTCAGCTAGGTGTGTACAGCGCAAGGGCAGAGACTGCTGCGGTCGGTTTTGAATGCTTGTTCAGCGCTGCCGTTGTCTCTGTGCTGGCTCAGCCCAGCCAATGTGGGGAAAACAGGTGGTGAATTTCTCCAAATTTAAGAACTTCCTTACAGTGAGTTTGCCTGAAATAGAATGGCTCACTTAGGAAGTCAAAAATACCCCAGAACTGTGAAAATTTCCAGTATATCCCTTCAAAGGGTGTCTTTGAACCCTAAGGTTATGAGAGGGTGGCTGCTAGGACTTAGTCAGGTCTGAGAAAGTGGGGTTCCACCCTGTCCCTCACTGCCTTCTCCCTCCTTGTTGTCACTTCTGAGCAAGACAGTGTCTGTAGTTTAAGCTTCTGGAGGCCATGTCACCCTTGCTGTCCTCAGGGTGGTGTGAGGAGTAGGGGAGAAGGGGGTGCTGCCCCGTGGCATGCAGGATAGGTGCTGGGGGTGCTTACACTTCCTGTCTTGTCCACTCCTGGTGATACTCAGCCCTCGTGCTGTGAAGGCATCTCCCTATTCTAAGAAATTCTAAAAACAGCTCAAGTGAGAGGATGTAGGGCCTCACCGGTCGTGATGTGGCCTGTAGTAAAACTATTTTGTTCTTAGCCTCAGCCACTAGGATTCTGTTCTCCAAGATGGGCTCGAATCTCACCTGTTCCTCTTTGCATCGGTAGCACCCCCAGCTTCTGAGCAAGCCGCCCCTTCTCTGTCCTTCTTCACATGTGCCATTAGCACATTGTCCTCTGCCTGAAGGAAGCAGACAATGACACCAAGTGTTTTTTATTTCCCTAAGTGTTTCCTGGGAACAGCAGATGAGAATGGAAGGAGGGAGGTAGAGACAGGTTAACGTAGCCGCTGGTCCCCTTCTCTCTCCTCACAGACATTGTAGGGGCCCATGGCAGCAGTGGAGTGCGAACTTCACGTGCCTGCACTTCCTGTCCATTCTCACCTGGGCAGGTGAATGTTCATCTGCACAGGTCCATACTCACCTGCACAGGTGCATGCTTACCTTGGGAAGTTCCATTCTCACCTGGGCAGGTGCATGCTCTTCTGGACAGGGACCCACAGGCACCTAGGAAAGAAAGTGAGAATCCCCTCCAATGCTTCCCACTCTTTCTCAGGGTCACATGCAAAGGTGGGGCCCCTGAGTAGAGGTTACGGAGGGTCCTGAGGGTCCAGCAGCAACCAGCGACCCTTATAAAAGTTTGGGGGTTACATCTACAAGGAGCAAGTAACTTGGTATGTGGTCAGCTATGCCTATTAAGGTCTGTTCGTTCTGTGTGGTAGTCAGTGGCTTAGGAATTTCTGTTACTGTCATTACTTCATTACTTACTTTTCATAACAGCTCCAGCAGGTGGGGTGTTATTCCAATTTCATGCAGACTAGAGGGTCAGGAGTCGGAGAGCTGTGCTCACACTTTGGGCTTGGGCTCGGCGCCCTGGCTCTGCTGTAATGCTGTTCCGGCTGCCCCCTAGCTTGTGTCCACAAATGCCGGCCATGGCCCCTGAGCCCCGCCTGTGCATGGACATTGGTGTGGGCCCAGGTAGCCCACGCCGCCCTCCGCTCCCCGCAGTCCAGCTGGTTATTTGACTGGACTGACTTCCTCCTCAGTGTGGAGGTAGATTCGAGAGGGCACCATTTAAAAAATGTCTGCAAACAAATGGAAGGAGTCCTTGCAGCCGCCGTCCAGCATGGCGATAGAAGTTTGCAGCACTGTGATAGAATCTTTAGGAGCCAAAGTGAAGCTGAGGTCTTCAGAGCAGCGAGCACGATTTGGGTTGCTTTTTATATGATGATCCTTGGGTGCCGTAGAGCCAGAAAGACCAGTCAGTGAGCGCATGTGTGCTGTGCATGTCGGGGGCGGGGTCCTGTGGGTGAGACGTGGCAGCAAATTAGGAGGTTTGGTCCTTGGGTGCCATGACCCTCCTAAGCCAGCGGGGAAGCAAACCAGGTGGTGTGAGCAGAGGGGGCCACACTCTTCTCAGGGTATACAGGCACCTTACAGGGCAGGGAGGACTTGGGCAGCGTGTCTTCAGGGAAGGGAGCACAGAGCCCAGGCGTGGAGGCTGCTTGAGGGCTTGGCTGGAATGGGCTGGGGATCCTCATCCAGACCCCACTGGTCAGCCGGGGTTCATGACAGCTGGTTCGCCCCCCTGCACAAAGGACAGTACAGCAGCCCCTTGATCGACACAGGGTTGAACTGTGAGGACCCATTCATGTGTGGATTTTTTTTCTACCTGCGGGTTGAGCATTTGCGGATTCGTCATCTGCTGATGTCTGCTGGCTGAGGCCCTGGGCTCGGGACCTGTGTCTGTAGAGATCTACTGTGTCTATAGAGACCTACTGTGTCCATGGAGACCTACTGTAAGTCCATATTTGCCGCTTGACTGCTGGAGGGAAGCGGGGGCTTGGCACCTTGAGTTCTTGAAGGGTCGGACAGCTGGGATCATGGTCGGTAGCATCTCATTTGTACGGAATCAGAATTTTCAATACCCTGGACGTCGCACAATTCCTCCCTCCGCTGCAAAGACCAGGTCTAAGAGAAGTCTGTCTTCTGGAAATAAATTTCCCCATAAATATCTTCCTAACCTTATTTAACAAGTGAGTTTGTTTCCACAGCCCCTCTCAGTGTACGTCCTCTTTCTCTTCTGATGTTATTTAAAATGCAAGTTCTGGTTTCCTGTCATCGTTGGCATTGAAGCTAGTTCCTGCCTTCTCATGTAAAGTTTTATGTCTTTGGGGCATTTTCCATTCACTGTTTCTGTTGAGCCAGGTCCATTTTCTAGATGGTTCGTGTAGTTTTTGTTTTCTAAAGCTCTTAAATTTCTAATGCACTTTCCAAAAATTTTAAAGAGGTGATAAAAGTAGGCGATGATCTATGAATAACATTTTTAAAAAATCAGTATATTCAGACATGGCATCTATTATTTTGCCTGTTTCTCTCTGACTTAAGCCCATCGAATCCTCATTTGTCTGGATATCTAGCTGGCTGGGGCCCGGGCACATGTCTCTGCAGAGAACCCTGCTCTGTGCCTTGTTATTGCTTCTGCCTCCTCTGGGGGCTCCAACCCTGGCAGTCCTAAATGAAACAGAAATAACTGATTTCTATAATGGCTCTGTGGCCCAGTGTTTCTAAAATTACGGGTTGTGACCCATTAAACCAATTTGGTTCTACATATCCATCTTAAAAAAATAGACTGTATCTGTTCACACGTAGTAAGGGTGAAGCAGGCATTTCAGCGGTGTATGAACGTTAGCACCGCGGCATCTGGGTCATGATATAAAATGTCTGTTAGAGGCAGACATGGTTGAAATTCCCTGCTGTGCTGTATTCTAACATTTGCTGTGCTTTTATGAAAGAAAACTATTTATAATCTGTCTGCAGTAAAGTGATTTTGAGCCTTGGGAAAATTGTCTCGGGCCAGACAGGACTCGAGGGAGTGCTGCTGGAAGGCCTGTGTGGAGGGGTGCAGCCCATGTGGGGTGCCTCTCAGTGGGCCCACACAGGCTCTGCAGGTGGAGAGCAATTCTGCGCGGTCACAGGGAGCCTCCCCTACGTTTCTTTTCTTTTTTTTTAAAAAATTTATTGATTTATGCATACAAGGTGGGGTGCAAGCCAGAGGTGTGGGGCAATGAGAGGGTTCACCAGAGACAGAGTGGGGAGTAGAACAGGAAGATCCGCCAAAATACACTGCTGAGGGGAGCAGCAGGCGAGGCAGGAGATGTCTGCCATGCCATGTGGGAATCTCCCCGGCTGGGTATCAAACTCGCGCCACAGCTGCCGACAGCTCCACAGCGCTGCACTTAACCTGTTGCGCCACCAAGGAGGCCCCTCTCCCCTACATTTCTTTTCATTGTTCAGCTCCAATATTCCTTCTTCAGGGAAACATTCCCTGATCCCCGACCCCCATCTCAATCAGGCTCCTCTCCTGGATGCATCCACAGAACTACATTTCCCCCAACAGAGCATTTCTGTGCTCCGTTGGAATATATTGACTCATGTGGTCATTTTTTTATTGGCTGGCTCCTAGAACATGACTTCAGGGACAGGTGTAGTCTCTGTTTTGCTCACTCTAAGGCAGGTACTAGCATGGAGCCTCACATGTAGTCAGCTCCTCATCTACACCAAGGGCTCGGGGCCAAGCCTGGGACACGCCCACAGTTGGTTGACATGATGCATCTCATAAAACCCTGTGCTGCGCCTGTGTCTTACTCCAGAAAGGAGTGAGGGTCTGACAACACGGGGGATGTGCAGGTGGGACAGGGATGGAGGATCCCAGAGCTCAGCAGAGGCCTTCGCCCAGGGCCGCTGCTTTCCCTGCACAGAGGTCCACCCTGACCAAGGGCCCCTCACCCCTCTTCTTACTGTCCTGTCCAGGTGAGATGCAAGAAGGGTAAAATAACACCATCCACAAGGCATGTCTGGGTGATGTGTCTTTTCTGGCTATGGTTGGGGTTCCACAGTTCCACGTCCTTGGAACAGGGGAGAGTAATTCAGGCATTCAGGTGAATTGGAACCAGCTCATCTGGGTTCTGCAGTGGGTGCTCATAGAGACCCAGCGTGTGCTAGCTGGCGAGGAGACGAGTGGGTGGGGAGGAGGGGGCTTGAGTGCTCTTGAGCACAGGTGGGCTTTTCGTCTCTGACCCTGGGAGAATACATGACGGTGAAGGCAGAAAGGTGGGGAAAGAGGTGGCTCAGTGAGTATTTCCAGGATTGCTGTAGCATGCAAAACATGTTTCCCAAGAAATGTTTCAGAAACATTTTATTTTAGGTGGAGGAAAACCCATGCACCCTGGCAGGGCCCCCACAGCCAGACTTTTATCAGGGGGACGGTATCACTGCTGTAGCCAGGGAGCTCGTGTCTTCTGGAACTGCTTTCACATTTGAGAGGCCAGACCTCCTTGAACTTGAGCATCATTTCCACAGCAACCAGCTGTGATGAGACGGGGGTTTTGACCTCACGGGACAATTGCAACCAGAAGCAGATGAGCTTTTAGATAGAAAATTTACTCTGCGGCCTTGCACAAATCCCATGTAACTGAAGCTCAGTTTCCTCATCTCTGAAACAGAAAGGAATACACCTTTAGGTGGCATGCAAGGCAGCCAGTACAGAGAGGCTGTAGCTGCACCTGCTAGCGCCACAGCCATGCCATTGGTCTTAACTCAAGCACCCAGCATGCTGCTGAGGAACGTCTTTGTCGGTAGTGCCAGGTAGCTGTGGTCAGTCCTGCCTTTTCCTCTCTGACCAGCCCCTCACACACTCTTCTTAGTTAAACTGGCTAACTCCCACCCCAGGGACTCTGCAGTTCCCAGTGCTCTTCTTGGAGGGCGGCTGGCCCACCCCTTCCCTTTATTCAAGTCTCTGTGGTCTGTTGCCCTATTAGAAGGCCCTGTCAGAGCACCCCACATAAACGCATCCTAGTGAGTTCTGTCCCCTAGCACCTATGTTTCTTCACAGCACGGACTATTTGGGATTTTGTGAGCTTCATGGAGGCAGAGTTATCGTTACTATTTCCTCCCTCTTGACCTTTCTTTTAAGTTTGCTGTATGTGTGGAACTGGCACATAGTAGGTCTTCAACTCCTTTTTTTCACTTATTCAAGTCTAGGAAACTTAATTTCAAAGCATGAACAACTTGCCCATGCCATATGTTTAGCAAGTGGTAAGCAGTGATTTAAATAAACCCAGGGTGGACACCAAGCCTCTGCATGGGTCCATTTTTCCTTCCACTTTTTTCCCTCTGTTTGAACACTGATGCCAAGCACTCTGGTCTTCCTTTGTCTCACACCCTCTGTTTTGCTCCTTTCAGGGAAAGTCCGATGGCGGGACTTCAACCAGGAAGCTTACGTTGGAGGGACAATGGTCCGCTCTGGACAAGATCCCTATGCCCGCAACAAGTTCAACCAAGTTGAAAGTGACAAGCTGCGGATGGACCGAGCTATCCCCGACACCAGACACGACCAGTAAGTGCTCAGCTGAGTGTCCGCCAGGTGCCACTCTGGTTTTATCTCAGCCCGGTAGATGGCCTTTACCATGACACTAAAAATTCTCTGTCACTCTGGGAAAGTGAGCAAGTGTGATATCTTTATGGGGCCATAAAACCGGGAGGACTTCCGAGGCTTGTGGCAATGTAACCCCCCCCCACAGGCAGTCAGGCACCCTTCGGGATCTGGGTCTGGTCTCTGCGGTGCCCCCTGGCAGTGTCCAGAGGGTGGGGGTCCTCACAGCATGGGGGTGGGCTCACCTCATGTCCACTGATGACTTCTTATTTTTAAAGCCCATTCACAAAAGACAGATTTCCGTTGTTCACAGCCTGGTTGGAGGAAGAAAACCTAGATTCTAGCTTATTGAATGGCTTAAGTTGGAAATGCTGCGGAGACCAAAATGGGGGAAGAAGCAACCCAGCAGGGTAGGTGTTAAGTGGAGCAGAGACATGGAGACAGGAGGGACAGGTGACATCGCACCACCCCCATGTGCTAAGGGGAAAGTCTGCATCCTTCTTTGGATTCTTTAGGGGTCTGGTTGCTGAGAGTTCAGGGCACCCCAGATTTTTAGGCCCAGTGCTAAAGGCCTCCAGATATGATTGTTTTGTGTATTTTGTCACCATTTGAGAAAGTGACACCCCACCACACCACCCTGCTGCCCCTGTAAGCCTTGTTGATAAGAATATTTGATTGGGACTCTCTGTCCATGTTGAACTTCTCGGAGGGTCAGTCTTATGTCAGATTTTTTTATAAAATAAAGAGCCACATTTGGATGGCAGCTGTTTGCCTGAGTGCTTTGCTGGCCTTCCTGCTCACAAGTGACTTTCAGAGTCATTCCAGCCAGCGTGGGACAGTGTGGGCCACACAGCCACGACTCAGACACTGCTCGGGCCCAGGGATTCCAACCCAAATGGTCTGGCCTCACTCCAGCTGGCGGGGAGTGACGGGTGCATCTGAGCTGGGTGTGCTGCCCCTGGAGCTTGAACAGGCTCCCCCGACTCTGCATTCACCTGGGGGACGGTCGGGAAAGGCCCCGAGGATTGGGAGAGGCCTGAGCTGGAGACGTTCTGGAAGGACTGTGAAAAGGCCCTGGCGGGCAGCCCCAGGCTCCCAGAAGACCAGCCAGAGGCCGACTTCTCCTTGTGCGTGTTGCCGGGAGAGAGGCAGCTAGGCTGGTTACATGTGAACACATGTTAAGGTCTTGTTTTGTTTTATACATTACTGGCATACTTTGAAAGATAATTTTTCTCTTCTCTCCTGTTTTCAGGGAACTTTACTGACACTGTCGGCACTAGTGAAATGCCAGGTGGTAACTCCCTTTTCTTAGCCGCTGTTTTTAGGCTCTAGTCAGTTCTGTTTACCCATAGCAGCTACTATGAGTACAGATTTACGGTTCTTTGGGACCAGAGAAATAGCTGTGTGTGTGGTTTTTAATATGTGGAATATGATTGATAGAGAAACATATACCATGCATAATATTAAGAATCTCATTTTTCTAAATCCAATCCAGAAAATTGTCTTTGCTTAGTATTTCCTGTAACCCATTAATTTTTTCTCTAAGGCAGCTTTAGGCAGGCCTTACTTCTGCTGCTGGTTAATGTCAGCGCAGTTACCTGTTAAATACCGTCACTGAAATGGGGGCTGTTCGCCTGGGATCTGAGGACCCCCAGGGAGCCATGCCTGGTCTCTGGGCCTTTGTGAAAGTCTGAGGCTTGTGCATGATCACAGGTTTGCACCGGCCCCCACATCTGGGGGAGGGTCCCAGGTGGGTGCATCCCCGCCACCCTCTGCCCTCAGGCCAGCTGGAGCCCTCTGCACACAGCCTCTGCTTAGTGTTCCTCGGGGACCCACCTACACGATCTTCACAACTCACTGTGGTAAACACCAAAGTGATTCTCATTGCAGAGAGGGAGCTGAAGCTTCCAGAATGTTATTGCCTATGATTAGGAGCAGCTGACTTTAGGCCAGAAAGGTTCAATATGGCTTTTAAGAGGGATTTCACCTACACACAGGAGAGTGGTTAAAGTTCTAGCAGAATCTAGCTCAAAAATCTTACATGATGATTTGAGTCGACTGCTTAGAATTATATCTCCATGAGGTGGTGTAAGTTTCATTTCACTGTTTGCTTTAAAAACTACTTTCCTGGTATGGCTTTTCCTCTACATAATTTTCCTTAGTGCTGAAAGAAAAATGGTATTCTCTCTGATGGCTTATCTGCGTGTGGGCTGGTTTCTGCCTTCGTTGTAACTCCCTTAAATGTCCCCCAAACTATGTATCTTTATCTTTTTCATTTCTTTTTCATTTTTGAAATATGAGCTTGTCCAAACAGATGTTTGAATATTCATCCCATGTTGGGATGCATTTTTGGTGGGTTTAATTTTAGTTCCAACCAAACCACTGTGTCGTGTTCAATTTGCATGTGTTAAGGAGCAGCTGGGCTGCCTTTCACGTTTGTTGGATTTGGGCTAAATTAAAGTCTCCCAAAAGTCAATTGGATGCTTGGAACTAAACCAATGTATAAGCTCTAGAATAGCCATTCTTATTAAATGTCAGGTTAAGAAGTCAGGTTACCTCTTTGAACTCTCCTTCCATATATCTGATAGAGAACTATTAAAGCATTTGACCTTCCTATATAAATATCATTTTTTCAGTTTTTGCCTCTCCCTTTGTGTAGACCTATGGAAATGTTTCCCAATAGAATTCAGTACTGTGATAAATCTGAAAGCATTGCGAGTAAAAGTTAATTAAGAGCAAGGTTTTAGAGTCACATGGACCTTGGTTGAAATTCCAGACTCTCCAATTCTTAATCCCATGGCCTTTATCATTTAAAAGATAATATTTCATCTGGTTACTGTAAGAGTTATACAGAATATTCACAAGACTGGTTTTTCCTCCCTGAAACTTTGTTCAAATGCCACCTCAGTGAGGCCTCCCTCTCCCAGGGATGTCCCACCTTCCCTAGGGTACACCTTCCCTAGGGGGGACACCTTTGCTAGGGGTATAGGTTCTGGTCTCCATCCCAGCATCCCCATTTACCTGCCCTTGTCAAAATAATGAGTTGTTTTTACTTATCAGGCAACTTATGAGATAACTTATCAGTTGTCTTTACTTATCAGAGTAGTGAGTTGTTATATCCAGTGTTGTTATTTGGACAATTCATGGCACTAAGCTCAATAAATATTTCCTGAGTGAGTGAATTGCTTAGCGCCATGCCTGGCCATGTAGTGAGTGCTCAGTAGATGCATTAATAATAAGAGTCATAACAAAACAAAGAAGAACGAAAGGGAGATATAAGCAGTAAAAAGGGAGATTTAAGCAGTTATCTTGGGGCTCAAATGAGCCCCAAGATAAACCCCAAAGAATTACACCATGTGTGTGTGTTCTTCCAGAAATGAAAAATGGTGCGGTTGTAATCTTCCTTTCATTTTCTGTCCTCTGGGGAAAAGGAATCAGGGCTTGGAGCCTTGCAAAAAGCCAAACAAACAAAAGACCCCTCACTTTTGGGCTAGGTTTTATTTACCTTTTTAAGGTAATATAAAAAATACTGTGCCAAAAAAAAATACTTACATGAAAGCAGGAAGCTTAGAAAAGCCTGCTGTGAGTGAAAGATGAGATAGGCTCTACCGGAAGTCCTAAACTCCCTTAGAAATTAGGAAGACAGTGGTTCATCCTATTTTGAAAAGTTTCTCAACTCAAAAAAAAAGAGCCTGTTCATCTCATTTAATGTTATTTGAAATTTCAAATACATTACCAAGACTAAAAGTAAATTAACCATAGGAATTTTATTTTTTAAAAAGATTTACTTATTTATGCATACAAGAACTCTGGTGTAGGCCAGAGGTGTGGGGTGGTGAGAGGATTCACCAGAGACAGAGTGGGGAGCAGAACAGGCAGATCTACTGAAGGACACTGCTCAGGGAAGCAGTGGGCGATGCAGGAGAGGTCTGCTGTGCCATGTGGAAAGCTCCCTAGCCAGGGATCAAACTCATGCTGCAGTGGCTGCAGATAGCTTCATAGTGCTGAGACTTAACCTGTTGTGCCCAGGGAGGCCCCCCAACCATAGGAATTTTAAAGGTGCGTTTTCAGACTACTTGTTTCTTATCTCTCTCCCCATTTGGGGGGCTGTTGTTATTGTCCTGGCCAAGGATAATGGGAAGCAGACTTGGAGGTGGGGAGCAGGGGTCAACTCCAATACACAGCAGGCCCCTGAACAGTGTGGGCATGAGCTGTGTGAGGCCACTTATACGCGATTTAGGTTATAAACGGACATGTAAATTTTCAGTATGGATAAATAAAGTACTGTGAATATATTTTCCCTTATGATTTTCTTAATCACATTTTCTTTGACTTTATTCTAAGAACACAGTATGTAATACATGTGACATATAAAATATGTTAAGTGACAAATGTGTTAACTGTTGATGTTACTGGTGAGATTTCTAGTCAACAGCTGGCTATCAGGAGTTAGGTTTGGGGGAAGCCAAAAGTTACACGTGAATTTCTGACTGTGTGGGAGCTGGTGCCTCTTGACCCCTGTTCAAGGTCAACTGTAGTCTTAAGGTGAAGCCAACCCATGTGCAGATGGGGGTGGGGGGGATGACTTGGAGCATGACTCCAAGGCTGTAACTGGACCAAGAAGAGGTGGCATTTATTATCAGTGAGGTGGAGGAGACTGTGAGAAGAACCAGTTAGAGCCACACCAGGAGTTAGATTTGGATGTGTTACCTTCAAGTTGCATTAAGCACCTAGTATAGATGGACCTTTTTGTTGGTTACTGCATGTGTGTTAGATGCTCAGGAGAACCATGTTAGTGGAAACGTCAGTTTGAGATTGTGCAGCAAACAGGTGGTATTTAAAACCACGAGATTGGACGTCATCCTGAAGGCAGTGAACACAGACGGAGAAAGAACGCCACAGACCGAACTCTGGATGACTCCAGCACTGAGACCTGCAGCTGTGCGTGGCCGTGAGGCTGATGCAGGAAACAGGCCAACAGTGTGGACACTCTCACTACACATGGAGCAGAGCCCCAGAGGAGAACCCTCTTGCTGCCTTCTTGTAGTGTGTGGGTGTGTTTAGCCTGTCTACACTCCAACTCAGAGGCATTGGGTGATGGAATTGGGAGGGAGGGGGATGTTTGTCAGTTGGTTTTTGTTTTCTCTTTGCCTGGAAATGCATCTGACAGGAAAGGGAGCTATAGAAATGGGTTGGAATCCAAGAATTTATAGAATATCATTCTGTCTACTAAGGAAAGATTGAGATGATTTACTTTAAAATTGTGTGTAGGAGTGAAATCAAATAAACCTTTATGGGGGGAAAGCATTATCTTGTTTTCCTCTCTCCCTTGCCAGCCCAAGCACCATTCCTTTTCATTTCTTCCTTAAAAATGAGAACGGCTTGGGAAAGGAACAGATTAACAGATTTCCTAAACTGTGAAATTATTAGAAAGTTTCTCCCTATGTCACCAGCCTTTCCTTTCATCACTAAAATAAAAATGAAGGATTTTGAGACACTTTTTGTTTCTGAAACTGCAGTATCACTCCTGAGAACAGAACTGTCCCTCACAGTAGCTCAGAGAGAAGTTTGTCCAAGTTACCACCTGATGGATTATCTGGCAGACTTTAAATCACTGTACTGTTTTTATTGAATTTCTGCATTAGAGCTGCAAGGTTTCATTTAGCAGAATCCCCAGAAAGGACTCTTTTGACCAGATTTTTTTTCTTTTAATGCCTGACTTGAATGCAGCCCAAACAGAGATCAGAATAATCTTGAGGGGCCTGCTTCTCTCTCTCTCTCTCTCTCTCTCTCTCTCTCTCTCTCTCTCTCCCCCCCCCTCCCTCTCCCCCCCCCCTTCCTCCCTTCCTTCCTTCTTCCTTCTTCCTTCTTTCTTTAATTTTTTAATGAAATTTCGACAAGAGGTCAGGCATTTAAGTAACAGACTGTGCTGTTTCCCTTCCCTGGAATGTCAACATTGGTGTCAGTTGTCTTAAAAGTGGCTAATCAGGATGAAGGGTTGTGGGGAAAGACACAATCCAAACTTCTCATTGTTCCTCAGCAAGAATAAACATTGCTGAAGCCAAGAATGGATTTTCACATCAACTCAGCAGCTTGGAGGGAAGCTTTGGTGAAGGCAATTATTTTAGAACCTAAGGTTTTATTTGCAGAAGATCTGCCAAGCTCTGAAGGGAGTCTCTGTTCCTTGTTAGTGGGTCCATAAAAAGGGGGGAGTCTCACTTAGGGGGGCTCAGCACTTTGTTTTCACTTTGCACTTTTCTCATAAAAGTGATGTCTCTAAACATGTGCAGTCAGCTCCCCTTGTAGTGGCTGCTCCATGGAAGCAGCATCTGCTGCCTCCACACGGCTGAGGGGCCTCACCTCCACCTTCTCAAGTCCAGCATGCAGGGTGCTGTGGGGGCGGGGAGGCAGGTGCCACACTCACATCGGATGTGGGACAGGCGCTTCTCTGACCGAGGCCGGCTGCCTTGCTCTGTTGGAGGGCACCGCATTGGCAGTTCTGGCCTGTGCGACCGAAGGGTCTGACAGTGACAGAATATGAGCTTTAAAAAGGCCTCTTTGATAACAGCAATAACAAAACATTTATTGAACCTCTTATTGGTGTCGTGGCCTGTGCTCAGCCTTTCATGGGCATAAATTTTATTTAATAGCACTCCTGTGAAGTGGGTCATGGAATTAGTCTTCAGTGACATCATGCCAGTGCCCAAGAGCCCCTGAATTCAGATCCCCCCCAGAAAGCACAGGCACTTTCCCCAGGGCTCAGGCTCTCCGGGAGGTGACTTTTCCCCACTCGTGTAGCCCACCATGTTGAGAGGTTGGCAGGTAGTTGGGGTATCCCTCGGCCTCTTGAGGTACTACCTTGTGTCTAGAACCCTTATCCCAGGGGATTCATAGGGCATTACAGTTATTAAACCAAAACACTTAAGTTCCCTGTGTGGGAAGTGTTGGGAGGCTGAGTCACAGGCTTTGGGAGACTTGCCTGAAGGCTGCCAGGAGTGAATGAAGAAATCCGTGCGCGGAGCCTCTTGAGCCCCTGAGAGTTCTGTCTTCTAGGTCCGCTGCATCTCCACCCGCTCTTCAGAACTTATATGCCTGCTTTTCGGGCGTGCGTTTTTGTCATGAGGCCTGAATGTGCCTAAAAGGCCCAGCAATTTGAGCATTGGTGCTTTGCCGCCAGACTCCTGGGAGAAATTGCATCGCCAGCCAGCTGCATGCTGCCGGAGTTCTGGGAAAGGAGACGAAGCTTGGTGTCTGTCTCTTCCTTCCAGTTTCAGGTTCTCCGAGGAAATGTGGGGGAAGAGGGCTCTGCATTTCTGTCCCCTGGGAACGTTACTCATGCATTTGAGGAAGGAACCTAGTGCCCACCTCTTGGTCAGTGGGGCTGCCCTGCCCAAGCTGTGAGAGGTGCTGGCAGATTCAGGGGACACATATGTGCAATGTGGGCAGTCGCAGATGGTGGCCACCAGACTCTGCTTCGCAGCTCCCCTTCTCGACTCACCCCAGGGACCGGCTTGTACTTCGTGTGCAGGATTCAGACCAAAGCCAACCGTGATCATCATTTTGTCTTTACTTACTTATTTTTAGAGTGTTATAATAAAAGCAACTCTGGTTTGCAGCAACAGATCACTTTTCTTTTTTTTCTTTATGTTTTTCCCTTTCTTGATCATTTCAGGCCTGATCTGCATCTCAGTAAAGGGATGCACCAGAGAGAATGCCAGGCTTCTACCGTGGAGACTCTGTCTGTGTTCCCATCTCTAAATGTTGTTTGTCGCCTCTTAAGTAATCAACTGCAAACATATTTTCAAAGCTTCGTATTCAATGAGTGCCTGTGCACACACGTGACTCAGTTTCCCCAGCTATAACTCAGGGTTATAGTTTGGACAGAGATGGGATGGTTCTAAATAAATAATGTAATTTTGTTTCTTTATTGTTTGGTGGTTTCTCTCCACCAGCCTCCTGGGAATACAATGATGACTTGAACATTTTCTTTGACCTCAAGGAAGCTTGCATGAGGGAGACAGACCAACAGCGAAACAGGCAATTACACAGTCTAGATATGATAACTAACCCCCATCCTGTATATTTTAGACCTGTTTGTAATTTTCTGTGATCTTCTTGGAATTGACCCTTTTATCATTATGAAGTGCCCTCTTTATTGCTAATAGTGTTCTTTGTCTTGTTTCGTATCAGTATCAGTATCAGACACCATTTTCTTTGTACGACACCATTTTCTTTGGCTTGGTGTTTCTGCATTGTGTATCTTTTTCATGCTTTACTTTAAACCTTTTGTTTCCTTATATTTAAAGTGTATCTACTGTAAGTAGTATATGGTTGAATTTTGGACTTTTACTCACTCCGATAATTCCATCTTTTAATTGAAGTATTTAGTCATTTTGCATTTAATACACGTGCTGGTATATTTGGGTGTAGCACTGTTTGCCCCACCTGTTTTGATTCCTTTTCCTTTCCTTTCATGCCTCTTTTCGATTAATAGCCCCACCCCCGTTAGCTTGCTGCATTCCTGACTTACTAGATTCTAATATAAATGAATGTTTTATTGTTTCCTAGACACTGCACAAGCCTCATAATACTTTCCCCTTCACTTTCTCTCCTTTCCCCTTTTATGCTCTTGTTATACAATTTAATTCTTTACGTGTAAACTCCACAGGATATCTTTCATAATCTTATGCAATAAACATTCTTCAGATTTATCCACGTATTTATGTTTTCATTGATCCTCATTCCTTGTAATTTCATTCTTCTACCTGAGACTGTTTCCCTGATTTTCTGAGAATTTCTGTTACTATTCCTCTGAGTGTCAGTTTTCTGGCAATGAATTTTGTCCTTTTGTCTTAAAAAACATCTTTATTTCACTTTCATTTTTGAAGATTATTTTCACTGAATCTAGAATTTCAGTTATTTTTTGGCATTTTTACATCACTATTTAGTTGTCTTCTGGTGTCTATTGTTTCTGGTAAAATATCAACTATTAGCCTTAATATTACTTCCTTTGGACATTTTGAATTTTTATTCTAGCTGCCTTTAAGATATTTGTCTTTGGTTTTCAGCATTTTTACTATAATGTACCTAAATGCTTTCTTTGTTTTGAACCTATTTGGGTTTGTAGAATTTCCTGAATCTGTAGCTTCATGTTTTTTGTCAGTTTTGCTTGTGTCCCGTTTTTCTCCCCCCTCTTCCTCTGGGATCCTAATTCCATCTTAGTTAAATATTTCCACATGTCCTCTGTCCCCTGTATGCTTTTTTCCATATTGTTTATTCTTTTTTATTCCCTGTGTTTCAGTGTGGATATATTATATCTATTGACCTTCTTTCTAGTTCACTAATCCTTTCCTCTTCTGTATCTATTCTGCTGTTGAGTTCTTATAGTCATTGTGTTTCACTGTATGTGAATAAATACAGAGATATTTAAAGGCTCCATCTGATGTTTTCATCCTTCAAAGAAGGTATAGATTTGCTCTCTGACAAGCAGTTAAACAGGGCGGATCACCTTGATCAAATCTGAAATTGAGCTGGTATAAACTGCGCTTCCTTTTGTTCAAGAACTTGTGAGTGTCCAATTCTCTTAGGAATTCTACATAGAAGTCTGGGGTCTATTAGAGCCCCTCTTCCTTAGCAAGCCCTGAATTCCAGTTCTGCCTTCCTCAACCCCTTGACATCTGCAGAAGCTTAGCTGGGTTTCCTATCTCAAAGCCATCACTTTTTTTTTTTCAAATATTTATTTTATTTATACATACAAGCTGGGGTACAAGCCAGAGGCATAGGGTGGCGAGAGGGTTCACCAGAGACAGTGGGGAGCGGAACAGGCAGATCAGAAATACACTGCTGAGGGGAGCAGCGGGCAAGGCAGGAGAGGCGCCATGTGGGATTCTCCCCGGCCGGGCGCCACAGTGCAGTGTTCAACTGCTGCGCCACCAGGGAGGCCCAAAGCCATCACTTCTGCTGGACTTGTTCAGTCATTCAACTTATTCAGATCCTGGGCTTCAACCTGCATTAGGAGAAGAGGATCAGAAAATGCTCTTCTCACTCTCAAGGGCTTCTCCTCTTCCTGGGCACCCGTCTATCCCAAATGAGTGTGACTAGAAGCAGCAGTGGACCTGAATTTGGGAGGTGTGGCTTTTATTAATGGCTGTACCACTACCAGACTAAGGTCACGGTGATCTTTATAAATCCTGGCATTCTTATCTGTAAAACAATGATAATGCCTGTCCTGCCCATCGAACACATTGTTTTTGAGACTCAGATACTTATTAAAGTAGCTTATCGAAACTGTAAGCTGCACAACTATAGGATATGTTTGTATTACTGTTATTGTATGTGATTAGCAGCTGAGTATATGAGAAATACAGCTTCAATAAAGGGTGAGCCTTATCTGTTAAGCTTTGCTCTCTATTTGTGTGACACTAAGGGCAGACATTCAGCCTCTCAATTGTGAATATCCGTTACATTGAGGGATAAATGGGTTTTCTCGCTGCCGTGTACCTTTAGAGGGTTTTGTTATTGACCAAAAACAGTTGAGAAAATAGCTTTGAAATTGTGACCCCACCTATTTCAGAAAGAGTTTAGAGCAAGAAAAATGTGGTCAGCAGTGTGTTGCTTGGTAAATGAGATCAGTCTTTGGGTCTGAATAAGCCATCCTATTTCAGCCATCCACTGAAAACGCTTTGCTTTAGTGTTACCATGGAGCCAGAAAACATTTTTTTTTTTTAATGGAAGGGATTTGTATATTTTAGGAAACAGTCAAAACAGTGTAAAGTATTTCAACTTTCTCAGGCATTCAGGCTGGGTATTTCACCTTTCTGAAACAATATGGCTTCAGAAACTGACTTTTCTGATGAGCTTGAAGGAAGCAGCATTGTCAGTTTGTGGTTCCTACATTTTTTTTTTTTTTGTTAGAATTTTATTTATTTATGTAGACAAGCTGGGGTACAGGCCAGAGGCGCGGGGCAGCGAGAGGGTTCACCAGAGACAGAGTGGGGAGCAGAACAGGCAGATCAGAAATACACTGCTGAGGGGAGCAGCGGGCGAGGCAGGAGAGGTCTGCCGCACCATGTGGGACTCTCCCCGGCTGAGTGTCGAACTCGCATCGCGCGCTGCAGACAGCTCCACAGCGCAGCGCTCAACCGTTGCGCCACCGGGGAGGCCCGGTTCCTACATTCTTACTCCAAATCTGCTACCTGCTCACTGGGATAACTGACCAGTTTATGTACTCGCTGGAGCATTAAAGATAATGGTAAAACCTGGGAGAACCCAGGCCCTATTTCAGTCTGTAAAATTAAAAGTGCCAACTGAAAGTAATACCTGTGTTAACTGTATTGAATCAACCATGAGTTCCTTCATCTGGTAATGATGAGGAAAAAAGAAAATTCACATCTCTTTGGAAATTCAGGTCTATTAAAGGAAGAAAATGCACCTGTAGGATTATCTCATGTGGATTCGAAGTTTTATATTTAGTGTTGATTTCTTTTTATTCCTGAATTACGTACTCATTCGGGAAGCATTTGAGTGCTTACTATATGACAGGTATTTTTCTGATCACTCACTGGGGAAAGAACAGTGAACAAAACTAATTTAAAAATTATAACTTCATAGAGCTTGTATTGAGAGGATGGGGTGAAGACAGTAAAATAAATGGTTAAATTATATGTACAGGGCAATGTTACATGCAGTGGAGAGAAATAAAATAAAGGTGTGGGTCAGTGGGTCTGAGGATGAAGGTCCAGGGTCTGATATTAAAAAGGCGGTTAGACACAGCAAAAAAAAAAAAAAAATCAACAAAATGAAAAGGTAGTTTACAAGATGGGAGAAAATATTTGTGTATCTCATGTGATGAGGGGTTAGTGTCCAAATATATAAAAAACTCATAAATCACTATGTATAGAAAAAAAGAAAAATAATCCAATTTAAAAATAGGCGAAGGACCTGAATAAACAGTTTTCCAAAGAAGAGTACAAATGCCCAATAGGACTTTAAAAGGTGCTCAATATCACTAATCATCAGGGAAATGCAGATTAAAGCTATAGTGAGCTATCTCTTCATTCCTATTAGAATGACTTTAATCAAAAAGATGTGCTAATAATTATTGACAAAGACGTGAAGAAGAGGAAACTCTTGGGTACTTCTTGGTGGGAATATAAATTGGTACAGCCGCTATGGAAAACAGTGTGGAGGTCCCTCAAAAAAATTAAAAATATAATAGCCATAGGATCCAGCAGTTGCACTGCTGGGTATATACTTGAAATAAACGAAATCATTGTGTTGAAGAGACCTGCACCTCCATGTTCACTGCAGCATTACCTGCAATAGCCGAGTAGAAACCACCTGAGCATTCATTGACTGATGAATGAAGACAATGTCACACACACATATGCACAGAGAGGCATATTATTCAATCATGCAAAAGAGGGAAATCCTGCCCCTTTTGTGATGATTTGGACGGGCACTATTATGCAAAGCGAAATGAGTCACACATCAAAAGACAAATACTGTGTGATCTCACATATATGTGCAAGCTAACAACAAAACAAAACTAAAAGCCTGATAGAAGAGATCAGTTTCGTGGATAACAGAGGTGAGGGATGGGGAGGGGGGAAGGGAGGGGAATTAGGATGAAGGTGGACTAATGGGGCAGACTTCCAGTTATAAGATAACTAAGTCCTGGATTGGGCACAGCATGGAGACTACAGTTAACACCACTGTATGGTAGATTTGAAAGTTGCTAGGAGAGTACGTCTTTCTCATCACAAGGGAAAAATCGTTTTTTTCCCTTATTTTGTATCTATACAGGATGATGGATGTTGACTTAGCAGAGTAACGATTTCACAATGTATGTGAGGCAAGTCATTGTGCCGCACTCCTTCCGACTTACACAGTGCTGTGTCAGCGATGTCTGGGACAGAAAGAGAAGACTGAACAGGTGGCTAGGGAAGGTCTCTTCTACAGGCAAAGGCCTGAAAGGGGGTCCATTTGGATAACAGGAAAGGGAGTCCCATCAGGGGAAGGACTGAGGGTAAGTCCCCAAAGAGGGAGTGAGCCTGCAGCTGGGAGAGTAGGAAGAGCCAGGGCACCGGGCCCTGGGCAGTCTTGAGACTTTGAGAGTTGGGGGCCGCTGCAGGTGTTAGCAGGACAGCACCATCTGAATGTGTGCATGGAGGATCAGCCTTTTCAAGGTTGCTATGTGAAGACCAGGCTTATTGGGATAGCATTGGTGGTGGGTGGGTGGGGTTTTGTTGAACTCAGCTTAGGCAAATAGTAGATAAAATCTCTGACTTCTGTCCCTGTTTCATCTAATGTTAATGATCCACACAAAAGGTCTGTTCCATATTGCATAAGACAGCTTATATCAGGCCCTCCCCAAAGACTCCCGATTTCCTAACTGCTTCTTTTTCTCTTGTTTCCATACCTTTGCAAGGGTAGATATATGTTTGCTGGATTAAAAAAAAAAAAAGGAAAGCATGAAAAAGTTATGAGGAGCTTAGTCTTAAACTAAACATCTCACTAGGTGGGGGAAACATTACCATTCTGATGAATGTCCTTGCTGATCTCTTTCTATTCTCTGATAGTTAGATGCATGTAATTTCACATAAACAGTATGCTGGTGCATTTACTGTTAGGAAGTCTGTGTATTTCACTCAACTACATAGGAAACATTTTAAATATAGCTTTCATTTTTGATGGCTTTATATATTCCATTTTATGTTTATTTAACTAGTTCTCTAGTGATCAAAGCAAAGATGATTTCTTTTTTGTGTTAACAGTGTTGGGTAAGTATTTTTGAATAACCTCTTTGCCCACTCATCTAAAAGAAAATACTGTTTTTAAATGCCAGGATATTATTCAGTTCCGATAATCTACCAGCATTTATTCAGTTTATCACTGATCTTGGCTACTATTTTATTTTGAATTTTGAATTAAGATTCATGATTGAAATTCCCTGTGGTCTCCCTTCCTCCCTCTTTCCTTCCCTTCTTTTCCCCCTTCTTCCTTCCTTCATCTGGTTTTGGTTTATGCTTATGCTAACTTGTGAAATGAGTTTAGAACGAATGTCTAAAAAAAGATACTGAAAAGCTATCTATTTACAAATCAGTTTTTGAAATTCACCTATCAGAAATCATCGAAACCCAGAGCTGTTATTTTAATCAAAGTGCTCCTCTGATCACTTTCTAAAATCTAACATAGATATTGACATATGGCAAGTTTTTCCATGTTGACTTAAATTCATTTCGATAATTTATGTCTTTCCAGAAGCTCATAAATTTCACTTGGTTTTCAGATGTATTGTATACTGTTGTAGATGTATGTGTGTAAACCTTTCTTTTTGTTTAGAAATGCCAGTGACTTGTCTCTGACCCACCCACTTTGCCACCTCCTTCCAATTCTTTCATCCATTCTTCCTTCCCTCCTGAAGAACCAAGAGCTGAACTACTTATGAATTCCAGTGTTTATCTGTTTTCTGTATTCATATCAGCCTGTGTTTTAATGTTTTCCCTTCTTTCTCGCCTCCATCGAAACCAAATGCTTACTTTACGTCTATTCAGTTAGTTTGGGAATGTAGCTTTGGCTGCGTTGGGTGGGTCTCACATGCTATGAAATGGAGTATAAAATTTTTGTTACTTTTTAAACCTGCTTTCAAATGACCAAAATACTGTTATTTCTCACTAGTCTGGAATTCTAGTTAGGTTTCTTTTTTTAATACTGTGCTTGTGTAGGAGAGTGTTTCAAACTTGTAAGAAATTGATTTTTTCTTTTTACCTGTTTAAATGTGAGTCATTGTTGTTGTTTTTCTTTCACTTTATTGCAAGGAGGTTAGACATTACAGTTTGATGATTTTATTCAGAATATTTGGAGAGTTTTATTTGCGCATGCTATTGGTGACAGTAATTTTCACCTGTCTTTGTCCCTGGCATTATGCTAAGTGCTTTCTGTGCATCATTCATGTAATTCCCGAACAACTACAAGTAGGCATTCTTTTTATTTTCACTATGGTTTTGTAGAGAATCCAGTAGGTTGCATAGCTAGGCAGCTGTGGAGCCCGGCCAATCATAGCCTGAATCCAGAGGCTACAACCTTTACTTCTCATTTCTCTAATATTGGTGGGTGTTCTTTTTTTTTTTTTTAAGATTTTATTTATTTATGCATACAAACTGGGGTGTAGGCCAGAGGTATGGGGTGGTGAGAGGATTCACCAGAGACAGAGTGGGGAGCAGAACAGGCAGCGTGACTGAGATACACTGCTGAGGAGAGCAGCGGGCGAGGCAGGAGAGGTCTGCTGTGCCATGTAGGAATCTCCCCGCTTGGGTATCGAACTTGTGTTGCAGTGGCTCTGGATAGCTTCATAGTGTTGTGCTTAACCTATTGTGCCACCAGGGAGGCCCAGTGAGTGTTCTTTTTAAAATACTAGTAATCTTTGTAATTTTTTCAGATATTAATACTTGTTGAACTAATTTGATTAGTTGCATTTAAAGTTTTTTGATCTGGGCCTCCCTGGTGGTGCAGGGGTTAAGTCTCAGCACTATCAAGCTATCTCCAGCCATCTCCAGGCATGAGTTCCATCACCCCCGAACCCCACCAGGGAGCTCAGCAGACCTCTCCTGTCTCACCTGCTCCTCTCCTCAGCACTGTATTTCAGTCATTTCACCTGTTCTGTTCCCTGTTCTGTCTCTGGTGAATCCTCTCACACACACCCCCCACACTCCTGGCCTGCACCCCAGTTCTTCTATGCATAAATAAATAAAATAATTTTAAAAATTAAGTTTTTTGATCTGTATCATAGCCATCCGGCAGAGGCATTTGAAGCTCCTACTACAATTTTATAAGTTTCTGCTTATCTCTAAGAATTAATTCCTTGATATATTTGAATACTGTGATGGGGGAGAGAAATAATATATTCATTATGAATTATGCTTCTTTATTAACATAAAATTACCCCTCTGGCTTTTGCATCTCAAGTTTCTCTCTTTTGTCAGACATTTTAGTTTGTTTAGTTTATCTCCTTTGTTTTGCTTAATTCTTTTTTTTTAATTCATTTTATTTATTTATTTATTTATTTATTTATTTATTTTTATTTATACATACAAGCTGGGGTACAGGCCAGAGGTGTGGGGTGCGAGAGGGTTCACCAGAGACGGAGCGGGTAGCAGAACAGGCAGATCAGAAATACACTGCTGAGGGGAGCAGCGGGAGAGGCAGGCGAGGTCTGCCGCGCCACGTGGGATTCTCCCCGGGCCGGGCGTCGAACTCGCGTCGCCGCTGCCGACAGCTCCACAGCGCAGCGCTTAACCGCTGCGCCACCGGGGAGGCCCTGTTTTGCTTAATTCTTGATATATTTTATTTAATAGGTGATTTTTTGGTGTCATTTTGATGTAGATTTTATAAGCAATCTGGTGTCAGACTTTTGTTGTTAGGCCAGGCTAATATGAAGTTTAATAGGACACTTATTTTATTTTTTGGTCTGTTATCCAGGTTTGTTGTTTTTTTTTTAATGTCATTCAATTTTTTTCATCCTTCCTTGCAAACATTTTCTTTCTTCTCCTACGTGGAGAATTTTTATTTATTTATTTATTTACTTTTTTGGTCTTTTGTTAGTTGCTTTTTTCTCCAGTAGTTAAGAAAGTTTCTTTCTTACCTCTAATTCAACTAGTTGCAACTGTGTATGTTTAAAGAGATTCAGCAGAAACATTGATAATTAGAGAAGTGTTAGTTTAATGCCAAGAATAAAGCAACATGTATTTTATGAAAAATCAACATACTTTTACTTTCTCCCACCCACTTTATGATTTTGTTGATTTATCTGGAATTAGACACAGGTTGTAGTTAAAATTATATTTTAGTAATTATGTAGTAAAATATATTTTATATAATTAAGTTCCTTTAACAAAGTTTTCATTTGCTTCACCGTACTCACACAAACTTATTAAACTATACTGCTGAAATAGTTTTAACACATCCTACCATTTTATGCCATAAATTGAGTGCTTGATTTTAGTAGTTTTTTGCTTTGTTTTGTTTTTTTGGTTGATCTTCAAGTGGTTTTTTGGACTGCTGAAATAATTGAAATAAAGAGCAGTTGAAATGCATTCTGGGCTTGCTTACTTGAGAATTACTTTCCATCCCTTTCATAAATGAATGGAAATTCACAGTACATTCTGTGATGTCTTTTTTGCCCTTTTAGGCTCTGTCGATTTTGTTGCATTGTTTTCTGGTGAGTATTGTCACGGAGAAGCCTGAGGCCCTCCAGATTTTATTCCTTATATCAGTTAGGATACTTTTAGCAACAAAGATACTTTGATAATTATTTGACATGGAGGCTGGAGGTGGCCATCTGAGCTTGCTTCATCTGAACTAGAGCTGTCTGATTCCCTTCGTGATCGTCTTCAGCATTTTGGTTTTTTAGCATCATCCTTTTTTGCCTTATATGGTCGCAGGAAGGCGGACACACCTCCATGCATCACGGCCATTTGTGACAGGAAGCAAAGGCGCCAGAAACAACCTTTTCTTTAGTGACTCTGTTTCTATCAGCAAAGCAAAGTCTTCTGAGGTTCCCCCCACCATCCGCCCCGCTCGCCACCTCCCCAGCAGACTTTCTGCCGTGATCCGTGGGCCAGGACTAAGTCATGGCTATTTGTGACCGTGACAGAAGCTGGAAAAATAAAATCTGTTGAAAGGGAGCAAGAGAAGGGTGATTTTGTGTTACTAAGAAGAGTAAGCCCGTCTCCAGTACACACAGCCAGCATTTCATGGAACTGTAGAGTCAGAAGGACTGAATATAAGTGTAATTATTGGTATCCAGAAAGCATCTCTCAAATAACCTTACCATTCTTTACCATAACATACTATTGTGTCCTCAGCTGAAATTGCGGGCATTGAGGAAACCTGCCTTTGGTTGGGGAGGACGTGAGCAGTCTTGCTAAGACAGCATTGCACATTTGGTTGCTATGGAACACTGAGAGGCTGGTACCCAGAGGGGGGTAAAATAATGACCTTTCTACTTCAAGGTCACAGTCTTAAATGACAAGGTGACCTATTTGCCTTTCATCCTTGTTAGAAAATGGATCTGTTACATGAAAAGCCTTTGACTGCTAGTAACAGTACCGTTACATGAAAGGTCCATCTTGTATCATAGGCAGCAATGTAGAGGAATCAACTTATCCTTGAAGAGGGAGGTCACCTACACACCAACCTTGATAGTACATAAGCTTTCTTCTAACAGGTGTGAAAAGTCAGAACTGCTGCCAAATGGCCACACAAACTCCATTATTTGGCCAGAGTTTGGGGGAAGGACTGAGAGAAAGGGCTATAGGGTAGGGAAAGAAAAAAAAAAACAGTGCCTGCATATTCCTCAGAGGGGTACTCTTAAGCATTGACCACATTGAGACAGTAGGGAGCAGATAAAGTAAAAACACATCTCTTCATAGGGCAGTGAAAATAAAAAGTAGATCCTCAACAACTTGGAAACCAGAACTTGTCTATACGGAAGGAAGATGGTTATACCAGAGGCAGAGTTAGTGTCACAGAGCAGGACTGTGGGTGCTTCATGTCCTGGAGTGGGGGAAATGGAAGAGAGGTGCATATTCCCTAATAAGCAGTGGGCACTTCTGTCCACAAGGGCTGGCTTTTACCCCTGGCATCTGGAGAAGTGAAAACGTAAAAAGTCTGCGAGGTTTCCTCTCCCTGCCCTGGCTACCACACAGCATGCCAGGGTGAGCTGAAGTGCACTTGCAGGCATTACGAAGCTCAGGTGGCTTCATCCCAGTGGTTATTTTCTCAACTTTCGATTGCTCTTGACTCTTGAAAAGTTTTCAGTTAAAATTTAGTGTCTGTAAAACTGGAGGTGATAAAGGGCAGATGATGTACTTTGAATGAAAGAACAGTTTTATCCCATCAAACTGCTTCTGAGGGCCGCCGGTGGAAAACCTGATGTCTTCTCTCCTCGGGTGGAGAATGTGCTTGTATTCTGGGCAGCGGCTTCGAGGCCGGTGCCGGAGCATGCACTGTTAGGTGAGCAAAGAGCGTGTCTGCCAACTCTGGGGGCGTCTGTGTGCTTTTTGCCTCTGGAACCCTTGACTTTTCAAAGAGATTAGAGGACTTCAAAGCGAGTGTGGTAAATAAGATAGGTTCCACTTTCTTGTGCCACCAGAAGGATAAATATTGTGTTTTAGAACATGTTCCTGCTTCATATGCAGTGCAGGACGCAGGAGCCTGCAGGATGCGAGAAAGCTGTTTTAGGCCAATAATTTCGAAGTGAAACAAACCTATGGTGATTAATGGGGCTTATTCAAATCTCCTGCCAACTAGATTTTTAAGAAGCTTAATTTCAGATGGGTCCTGCAGAGGTTTTTTAAATATCTTAGGATTTGGTTTTCTTCCATTTTAAAAGACCTCTATAGAATAAGCCCTTGCTATTAGGACTGATCAAAAATTAGTTGATTAGGTGGAATATTATGTCATTATTACTGTTTGGAGGATTATTAAAAGTAAGTTTTAATTAAATGAACATTATACAACAGCAATTTATTTTCTTCATTCATTTTTTTCCTTCCATTTCCAACTCCCATTCTATCCTGTGGCCTCCCTGCACCCCTCCCTGCCCCTCTCGCACTCATTAACAGAATGTACCATGGAAATAGTCACAGGAAGCTGACTTTCTTGTTTAGGGGGGACCAGAGCCGAAGTACCCTGGAATCAAGGGGGGCAGCCACTCCCCAGTTTGGGCACTCAGTGTCCTTCATGTTGGTGAGTTAGAAGGATAGCCCATTTCAAGCTCTCCCTTCCCCGACACACCTTGTTGTGAACTGAGCCTCCTGTTGTGGGCTCCATCCTGTTTAAAGTGCCCTGGATGTGTTGGAGTCTTACCAGAGACCTCAGCTTGACTTCATCTTCGTAGCCCCAGTGGAGTCTGAAGAGCACAGGATTGGCCGGGTCCTTCACGCGTGATCATCACTGCAGCTCAGGATATGGGAAGAAAAGGAGCGCAAATCTACCAGGGAGGCAGGATTCCATGTGTCATTCCAAAGCTTCTCAGACAAGTGTAGTTACGGTGCCATCACAGAGGACCGTTGTCACTACAATGTCCCTTAGTTTTCTGAAAGAGTTTCTTAAAATGAGACATGGGAGCGGCTCCAGCAGCAGCATCCAGACCGACTTAGGTGGCCTGGGCCCAGGCATCTGCTTTTCATGTGATCTTGGATGAGTCTGATGCGCACTTGCTACCCACACTCTGTGTGATCAGACAGCCGTCCTGCCTCGAATGGAGAGTGTGGCCCTGCATGTGCCCACCCAGCCTGCAGTTGGCGCCATCCTGGTTGGTGCCCTGGCTGCACAGCTTCTATGGGAAATTCCAGCTCCCCTGGAGATACCAATGCTAGGCTGCCAGAACGTAATCAAACCACAGGCCTGCCCTTTTCATTCATTGAAGTAGAAATCATGTAAGCCATCTCTGGATGAGGGCAAGGGGACAGAATGTACAGTCAGACTTCATTTGCGTTACCTGCTGTGCAAAACCTTCATTCCATTGTTCCCTGTGTTAACTCCCCAACCCACACATGTCCATGTACATGAAGGGGCCAGAGGGACTGGGAGGTAAGGAATCATTTAATGGGTTACTTTGGTTTTTGAAACTTCCTGGCTCTCAACTGGACCCTGGCACAAGTTCCCTTGGTTTGTCTCCCCTAACCTGTGGGCACATGTGGAGACTGGAATAGTTTCAAGTGCTGGGTCGGCTGGAGAGACTGGGGTCAGAGCAGCCCCAGGAATCCCCTTGCTGCCCCCTCTTTGCCAGCACTCGCTCTGGGTGTGCCCAGTGGTATATGGAATGGGTAGTTTTCTGTGGGAATTGTCAGTATCATTCAAGAAACACAAACTACGAGTAAACTGGAAAAAAACTTTTCAGCTATAGTTTCCCTTCCCCAAATTTTCAAGGTTCAAGTGGGTTTACATAAAACACAGTCTATTTTAGAGAATTAAAAAGAAGGAAAGCTACCCTATTCACTTCCTGAGTAGTATCTTGCTATGAAACTGGAAAAATAAAGTATAAGATCAGAAAAATGTATACCGATGTTAGTTATGGTTAAGGATTAAGAAAATGTAAACCAAATACTAGTAAATCCAGTACAGCTCTATTTTAAAAAAAAAAGCCATAGCCAAGTAGAGCTTATTTTAGAAATACAAGAATGACCAAACAACAGAAAATACATTAATACAATATATCTTCTTATACCATCTCAATAGACTAAAGGGAAAAAACTCTATGATCACCTTAATGGATGCAATGGGAACTATGTCAGTAAATTCTAGTACTTATAAAGGAATTTCTTTGACCTAGTTAAAAGTGTCTATAAAACACCTGTAGCAAACATTATACTTAATCATGCAAATCTAATATGTTCGCTGAAAGATAGAATCAGTGTAAGAAGAATCAATATAAGAATTTTCTTTGCCTTTTTTTTTTTTTGCATATTGTGCTGCATATTCAGTGCCTTATTAAGACAGGAACCATAAGATGTATAAGAAATGGGGGGGAAAGAAAAAATGTAGATGACTTATGGTGGGAAATCCTGCACGTGATTAGAGCTAATTGCAGAACTCAGTGAGGTGCTGAATACAAGGTTCACATGCACACCCTAGCCCAGCAGTGGCCATTAGAAATTTAATGGGAGAGAGATCCCTTTACTGTAGCAAACTGAACTGTAAGGTACTTAGGAACAAATACAACAACAGAAGATGTACAGGTCTTCTATGGAAAAAATTCAAAAATTACAAAAATGTAATTGAAGGACATAAGAACTCTGCATTATAAAGATAATAACTCTGTTCGAATCAATTTAGAAATCCAGTGCACTGTTATATTGCTTTTTTTAATAGAACTTGAACTGATCGTTGAATTCATGAAAAGCAAATGGCCACAAATAGCCAATAAAGTCTCAAAAAACAACATGTAGTTGTGCAAGCTGATTTGTCAGTGTGAAGACTTGCTTCAAAGACATAGCAATGAGAGCAGTATGGTATGAATACAAAAAGATGAAAAGAACAGAACAGAAATGGACATATGCATATAAAAAAGTGGTGTAACATTACAAATCAGCAGTGAAATAATGAATTATAAATTGATGCTGAACAATAAATTAATGTAGAAAAAGTGAAACTACTTCACCTTACCATTCATAAAATATATATATGGTATAACTAAATACTAAAAGCATTTGTAGATGTTAAAACATTTGGAAGAAAATCTACAAGAGTTTATTAATGCTCTTAGATTAGGGGTACTTTTTCTAAATATTACCCCAGGCCCACAATTTGAAAAATAAAAAAAAAAATTAAATAGTATGTTTGACAAAAGACATCATATATGAAATAAGAACCTGCCACAGACTTGGAGAAGATTTTTACAGTGCATATGGCTGACAAAGGGTAATATACAGAATATACAAGTTCCTATAATCAAATAATAAGGCTAAAAAAAAGCTAATCAAAAGTAGACGGAGTATGAACAATGAGTAGAACACTGCAGTCAGCTCATAAGCATGGAAAGATGTGTGGCCTCTCTAGTAATCAGGAAAACGAAAATTAGATGAGGAGACTTTTTTGTACCAATTTGGTTGGCAAACATTTAAAACTCAGACTGTCTGAAGGCTGGTGCGGAGAGGGAACAGGATGAACCCAAGCCCTTGTGCAATGGAACTAGGTCCGGGCACTTTGGAGGCAGCTTGGCAACATCCAGTGAAGGTCAAGTACATCATCTATGATTAACTTGCCCCATTTTGCGACGAAGCTCTGTGTACAAACAGACATGTTCCCAAAAGTGAGAGCAAGTCACAGCGCCTTGTCGTCTGCCTACATCTTGAGTATATTCAGAACAATATTATATATTTATGGGTATATGCCTGTCTGTTTTACTGAAAACATACCTAGGAGTAATGAATACCAAATCAGGATAGGGGCTGTTTACCTTTGGCGTCATGGGGAGTGTGGGAAGAGCCATGAAAGGAACCATAGCTCCTACCCATTATGTATTATTTCATTTCAATAATCTGAGTCAAATGCCGGTGTCGCAAAATATTAAGATTTGATAAAGCTGAGGGGACTGGGCATAACCACTTGTGTAATGTTTCTGATTTTATGTTGGAAACATTTCCTGTGCTTGCATACACAGGCCATCGGGAGGGCAAGGTTGCCTGGGAATAAGCAGGCCAGCTGCCTCTGCCCGCGAGCCACGGAAGGCGCTTTACCCTGGTGAATGTAGTTATCCTGGACTTGACCCTTAGCTTTGCAAACCCAGACCTTTTTTTTTTTGCTTTCTTATTGGTTCCTTCTGTTTCCGTATTCCTCTCCACACACCGAACAGCCGTCTACCATATCGTGCAGAGCTCCGCGCTCCCCCTTTGAAGATGTGCATTTGGGTATCTCATCAATATCTTCATCAACTCCAAGTATAACATCTGCATCAAAGACAAGTCTGCCTTGAAACGAATTCTCTCTTCACCCCGGAGAAGCTCGGGAGCACTTGCCCTTGACATCAGCCAGTTTTTCCACTAATAGCTAACAAGAGTTCAGATAGCAACAGCCATCTGGCCACAGAGAAATTCAAAACCGAATTAAGGATTTAAAAAACAATTTTAGGGCCTCCATGGTGGCGTAGTGGTTAAGTCTCAGCTGAGGCCTGAGTACAGTCTCGTCCAGGGAGCTGACCCACACGGTACAGCAGACCTCCTGTCCTGCCCGCTGCTCTCCTCAGCAGTGTATTCCAGTCAATCTGCCTGTTCTGCTCTCCACTCTGTCTCTGGTGAAACCTTTCACCCCCAACACCTCTGGCCTACAATCAGTTCTATGCATAAATAGATAAAAAAAAAATCCTTAAAAAAAATAAGCTATTTTATGTGTCCAGTTTTCGAAGTCTCCATTTTTCTAGAGAGAAAGTTATCAGAATGACCAGATTAATACTGACCTTTGAAATTCAAATGACCTTGACCTCACACATCTGACCCCCATCCCCATCCTCAGCATCACACTGTGCCCAGCTTGTATCATCTGGGAGAGCAAAATTCACTACAAACTCTTTCTGCTGCTGACTTCAAATGAACTGGAGTTTCTACTCAGCTCCAAAGAAAGCTCAAGTTTGAAAGTGCCCCTGGCAGCCAGCTCCCCTGGGGTTTCTATATTGGGAGTTCTTTCACTAGCTCTAGAGTTAGTGAAGACCCTGGCAGCTATATTGCTCCTTACATGCAAGATTTATTCTGTTTCTTTTTAGAGAAATTTCTTCCTCCTCCCCCCTCCCCCACCTTTTCCTGGCTCAGTGTGAGAACTTATGATCTGAATTCATATACATTCATACATACACTCCTAGAGCACTGTTTCTCCATTTTACTTATTATCCCTCTTTGCCTTAAAAATGGAATACTACTTAAATTTCCTGATTGCCAGTTCCTAGCAAAAGTTGGTACTTATGAATATGTAGAGGAATTTTAATAAAATTGATGTGAGTGCAGAAGCCCTGTGTGTTCTGAGAAATGTTTCCAGAGCCCCTGAAGACTTCCAAATGCTTTTGGAAGACGAGGCTCCCCGCAGAGAAAAGGAAAATGAGAGAATAGGACATGATTGGATCTGTTAAGTTTACTATGATTTGGGCATGAAAAATGCTTTCTTCTCTCTTTTCCTTAAATTCTCACATGTCTGCATATAAGCCCGTGTTCAGTAGTCATCCAACCGGGTCTGCTCCGCTCAGTACGCCCACTGCGTTGAGTGGGACCTAATTGCAGAGGATTTGGCCTCCTGTAGTGGAGTTCTTATTTCATTAGCATTACAGATTGAGTTCCTGGGAATGACATTCTTGGTAATTTGTTTACAGTTGAACCTTGCAGATTCTTCCTTAATTGAACAATCAGCTAATTCTTAAAAAAAAAAAAAACCACCTAGCCTATCAGTCTGCTCATCGTTAAAGACTTAGCCATCAGGAGACATAATGAGGTACCATATTAATTCCAGAATGTCTTTTCCCCCCAAACAATGACTGATATATTATGCAGTTTTCACATGATTAATTAAAATCAAGCTATCCACATAAACTAAAATAAACACAAGAAGCCCATTTTGTGATTCTGACCTAATTGCTTTTTAATTGCATTGCTTTTCTTGCTCATTTTCAAAATTTGCTGCTCTGAAATTGTTTTTCCAGTCACGAGGGAAAGTTAGTGTCTGTTGACCATTTTCACGCTTTCTGGTTCTTGAGAATTGCTAGTCATCTCAAAGTTGCTGAGTAGCCACTTTCATCCTTACCTGCTTCTGTGCTTTAGGTGTGGCCAAGCTCCGAAGGCCTTTCCCTGCTGCTGTCCATTTAAAACCGATGCCTTTGAACCCGGGAGCCTGTCACACCTGTAGTAAACAGCATTAAAAGCTCAAGAGTAACACGGATTTTTAAAATGTGTGGACCCCATGAAAGGTTTTCCAGCTTCTTTGATGCCCTTTGCACTGAGTTTTAACTCCTCGACATGGGAAAGCCCAGAAGATCATGCTTGTCAGTGTGGAGAGACCTTCTGGAGTCCCACTGACACACTACCTTACTGCAGGCACGACTTGCCCACCCTCACCACCTTTGGTATTAAACCTCACTGGTGAGACCCTACCCTGGGTCAAAGGTGCCTCAGCCCTCTGCCCCCCCCCCCCCTTGGCCTGGTGTCGGTGGGTCAGTACATTTGCAGTGTTCTCCAGCCCTCAGGCTGTGAGCCCAAGCCAGCCATGTCCTCTCAGAATCTCTGCGGCCATCACCTTTATACTGGCATGTTCTTCAAGACCGACCCCCAGAGGCTGCCCAAGAGCCCTCCTTGCTGGCATCTGCTAAACCAAATCCTGCCTTTACTGGTCATTTCTGTCTCTGGTGTATGATACTCCAGCGTTTTCAACCCAGAGCTATCAGAGTGGCCTGCTTTTAAAAAAAAAAAAAATTGCCATTCAGGGTCTTGCTGTCTGTGTCTGACCAGAGAGCAGGCTTGAGAGAACCTCGTGAGGTCTGCTGCAGTCCGCAGGCCTGGTCCCTGAATCGGCTTTCTTCAGGGGCAAGTCCAGTCGTCTTTTGACACCACTCTGAGTAAAAGGAGCCGTGCTGGGCTGACATCCCACAGGCCTGCCCTTCACCCCTCGCCAGCCCGCACCGCCGCCACCCACCTTGCTTGGAGATGGCCCAGCAGGGCAGGGGGTTGCATCCCTGCTGTCAGGGCCCAGGGAGCAGTGGAGTAGAGCCAGGTCCAGACACAGCTTTGTGACGAATCCCCAAAGTCACTCAGTCTTGCTAAAAGCGAAGTCAAAAATGAGAAAAGAACAGCAAAGCACAGTTGGTTCCACCCCTCAGAAATAACCACGGTGAATTGTGACAAGCCCGTCTCTAGAGGTGTATCTGCATGTGAGAAGAAATGGGATTTCACTGTTTCAAAACACTTTTTTTCCAACATGTTAGATAAATATTCTCAATATGTTACTTTTCACGGAAATCTTTCATCTCTTAAAACCTAACTCACGGCGGCTTTCTGTGTCCTGTGCCCCGCCGGCTCCCCACCTCCGAACAGACGGGTAACTTGGGCAGTGACGGTGCATCCTGGGACGGCCATCCTGTGTTCTCACGCATTTGCCGTGGCCTCTCTGGGCTCCTCCTTCAGGGACAATGTTTCTCTCCTTTCAGGTGTCAGCGGAAGCAGTGGCGGGTGGATCTGCCAGCTACCAGCGTGGTGATCACGTTTCACAACGAAGCCAGGTCGGCTTTGCTGAGGACAGTGGTCAGGTGAGGCCGGGAGGGGCCACCCTTGCTCACGTGTTGCAGCTCCTGGGAGGTGGTGCTCCTTGGCAGGGATGCTGGCCAGGGGCTGCTGTGGGATGCTCCTGATGATTGGGGCATGAAAAATGCTTCCTTCTCTCTTTCCTTAAATTCTCACATGTCTGCATATAAGCCCGTGTTCAGTAAGGCAGCGCATGGCACCAAGATAGGAGAATTCCCCACCCTAATGACACCCCTCCAAGACCCACCACCTTTATCTTTCTGTCTTTTCTCAGTGTGCTCAAGAAAAGCCCACCCCACCTCATCAAAGAAATCATCTTGGTGGATGACTACAGCAACGACCGTAAGTACTGAGACCAGCACCTTCCCTGCATCTGATGTCCCTCCTGGTGTCCAGCCTTCCTGGGGTGTAGAGCTAACGACCAGTTTCATAAAAAGATCAGACAGCAAGGCCACAGAAAGGAGGGGCGCCCCAAGACTCTCAGGTCATAAGTGATCGAGGACACTGTGCTTGAATACAAACCCCGTGATAAATTTAAGGTTCAAAATGCTCTGCTTCTTTTCTTTTCCTAGCTGAGGATGGGGCTCTCTTGGGGAAAATCGAGAAAGTCCGGGTTCTCAGAAATGATCGGCGGGAAGGTAAGACTCTCTTCTTCACTGAGTACCAAGACAGTTAAATTTTGACTTTTCCTGAGCCCAGTAATAACTTAAAAAATTATTTCAGCCGAAAGAACAATTAACTGTCTAGTCTTTTGTCTGTCTCCCTCCACCAAGCCCCTTGGGAAGCTCTCCTTGCCAGGATAGGAAGGGCATTCAAAGCCTAACTAATTGAAATTGTTTGTTTACTAGGGCAAGAGTTCAAATTACATTTTTATTTATCTATTTGGAAAATTGGCTCCTCTCTTTCTTGCGCGACCTAGCAGTCCCTTGAGTACTAGAATTTAGAAGAAAAACAAAGATTTAGCGATGAGAAGTTTAATGATTCCATGCTCCAGGCATTTGATAAAATAACTGGGATTCAACTTTGACAGCCTGCTGAAGGTGAACCATCCAAAAAAGGGAGCACGCACTGCAATTACATGCTTATTGGATTTTGCAAATGCCAACCTCAGAGCCTGCTGTCAGTCTCGTCTGTGCTGGAGCTGGGCTCACCCAGTCTACTCTATTGGCAGTTATAAGAAATACCCCAGACAGTTTGAAGTGTCTGGAAAAGAAGCTAAAATCACAATGTAATTACCATCCAGTGTATCAGTTCTGTTAAGAGAGTTTGGTGGTTAGATTTGAGGTCCTTCCAGAATCTTGAGAAATCTTTCAGTATAGCAAAATTGCATAGTTTTAAGACATGTGCTATTTTTGACTCTGTTGGTCCTGGAACAGTGGTTATGTCTTTGGTCTGTGAATACTCTCTTCTGACTCCTTGTGTAAGACAGCTAGAGTCAAGGAATGCAGTTTTTCTTAGCAAAAATCTAATTAGTCAATAAAATGATGAGCCTCTTGGGTGATGCCATTAATACCATATTTTAACCAACTAAGATCATCAATCCAGATGTTCAGGATACATAAGCAGTGGGATCGGCCTTTGTTTGCTGGACTCAACATCTGTCTCCAAACAAAAATCTTAACAGCAAACAAAAATCTCGTATTTTGTTTACTCCTAAAACAAACTACATAATAATTCTTTGAATTTAAACTCAAGGTGTCTGTTGATACAGGAGTGAAAAAAGAAGAGAAGGGGGAAAAGAGATTATTTTTTGATGTTGGCATTTTGTAACTGACAGGTCACTTGCTCTCCTTATCAGAGAATGCTTTAACCTATTTAGAGTCAAAATAATGCTTCTTTATGTACATTTTTCCATTTGCTTTAAGTTGGGATGTTCATTTTGGTGACAGCCCATTTTGATGCTTTATTTCGGGAATGGATGAAGAGGAACAATTTGGGAGGCCAGATTATTTAGGCCTGTGTGAGAACTGAGTGAAAAAATGCACATACACTAAAATGTAAATGTGCTTGTGTGTGTGTGTGTCTCATATATTTAAGCAATACACAAGTGATCATAGTGATGTTACTAAATGACAGAGAAGATCAGCTGTATAAAATGTTATGTGAGTGAAGCAGCAGCCTTAGGTTCAGTATTACAACTGAGGATTTTGTTGGCGGTTTTCCTAATCTGGCTATTTATTAGAATTATCTGGGGGAAACATGAACGATGGTCATATCCAGACTCTACCCACAGTTAAATAAAATTTCTGGATTTCTGAGGTTGGATTTTTAAAGCAACTTAGATGATTCTGATGTACTTTGAAAATTGAAAACCTAGTCCTTTTTTCTCATTTTACAAATGAAAATATTAAAACCCAAAGACAGTAAAGTAGCTTTCTCAGGGACATATGACTGTCCTGTCAGGTGAATTTTTTCATCTCACATCATAGCGATTTTCAGTTCTATGATACCAAATCTTTAGTGTAGTTTTCATTTCTCTGCTGAGATTCACCATCTATTCACTCATTACAATCATCTTTTCATTTGCATTATTGGATAGAGTTAGGGTAATAGCTGCTTTAAAAAGGCTGGTCTGTTAAATCCAATAGCTGGGTCATCTAATGGTAAGTTTCTGTAGACATTTTTTCCTTTTGGCATTGTTCACAATTCCATGTTTCTTCTCATACCTAATAATTTTTTATTTCATAGTAAAATTGTGAAGGCTATGTTGTAGACACACTGAATTCTGCTGTGTTTCCTAAAGCGTGTTGATCTTTGTTTTACTGAGCAGTTAGATTACAGTCTGGTGACCTTGAATTTGTACAACTTGCCTTTATACTTGCTAGGATGAGCATATATTAGGCAGATCCCTTCTCCCTTAGATATAGTCTGTTTTCCTAAATTTATTCCTTCTGGGGTTCCTATAGAATTGAGGTATTTGTGAAGCCCTTCTAACTGGCAAGACTCAAGTTCCAAACTTAAGGTGCTGCCGTGGATAAGACCTGAAATCCCTGTTCTTTCTATCTTCTAGTTACTTCTTGTCATAGTCTCCTTTCAAAGAGCCCCCCTTTTTGTGCCTGCAGGTTTAGGAGTCAGTCAGGGTTTTAAAGGGAGATTCTCACCAAATTTGAGACTTAACTTACTTTCCAGGATTTCCTCCTGTACTTGCATGCACTCTGGAAGCCTGTACTCTGTCTCAGCCAAAAAGACTGCATTGCAGTGGACTAGAGAAGAATCTCGGGAAACATGCTGTAGCAATGGATTTCACGTCATGTGATTTTCTTCTTTTAAGGGTTGAATCCTCTCTAGTTTGTGTTTACTTTTTGCTGTTTTCCAGCCCTTTCAAATAGTTGCCTTTTCTACTTTGCTCAGAGTTTATAATTGCTACCTGAGCATTGGCTTACTTAATACGAGCTACTTAGCAATATCAGATCTGGAAGTCTTTTGTCTTTTTTCCCTCTGTAGTATGCAGCTCTATGAGAATCATTAAAACCATTTTGACCTACTGTGTTTTAAAGGAACTTGAAACACTTGTCCTCACTGATCACAAGTAGCCCTATCATCTTCATATGTGAGGTTCAGCACACATAGGCAAAATCATTGATGATCTAGGGATAAATATGCTATTTATTATAGGATTTTATATGATATAAAAGATGTATATTGTTAACAGATCACAAATATATAGATAAGTAATTTGCTCAATAGTGTTATTATTTTTTTTTATTATTGCTGTACCATTATTTTACATCCTTGTTTGTTTATTCACAGTATGGGATTTCTCCCCTCAGGTGTGGTGGTGACCCTAGTTTTCCACCACCACTTTTCTCTCATTTTATGGATGAAAATATTAAAACCCAAGGAGGCTAAAGTAGCTTTCTCAGGTTTCTGTCATAGTTGTGCACCAAAGTGCCCATTGTCCACCATAGTCGTTGCGCTCGTCTCTCCCCGTTTAACTGATTTTGTCTAAAGAGCAAACAGTTGGGCATTGTTATTCATGTTATCTGATTTGTGATAAGTCTTAGAAGACAGAGATGTTTGCAACATTGTTACCATTAAATTATCACCATTAAAATCGGCGCCATTAGCACTTGACATGTCTGGGTTACACACCTGCCTTCACCCAGTTAATTAGAAATCTCTGATGCCATGTCAGAGGAAAACAGTTTTAAAGTTTCACATTTCATTTGCTTGATAAAACAGGCTTCAGCTATGTAAAGGTCTTTCTCAGAAGGCATCTAAGACAGTTGTCTTCTCAGTTCTCCAATTAACTTAGAAAGAAAAAGGTGTCACAACTCCCCCTTGGTGACCACAGGCTGGGCTGCTCCCACCAGCCGAGTCTGCAGCAAACCCTCTGCCCAGCAAGGGCGCTGCAGGGCCCTTCATGGGGGGGTGGGTGCCCGTGTGCTCTTCTGCTGCCTTTTTGTCTGAGGGCTGGGTTTCCTCACCTCATGTGCTTCGCTTCCACAGGCCTGATGCGCTCACGGGTCCGGGGGGCTGACGCGGCCCAGGCCAAGGTGCTGACATTCCTGGACAGCCACTGTGAGTGCAACGAGCATTGGCTGGAGCCCCTCCTGGAGAGGGTGGCCGAGGTGAGGGGCTCAGTGGGAGGAGCCCAGGCTGGCACTGGGCTTTTCCTTGATGCTGGAAAGGGAGAGGAGGTATTTGTTCTAGCCACTGGAGGGAACTGTCTGTAGGGGAAGAGCCACTTGACAAGCAGGAAGCGCTCGTCAGCTGGGGAAAGCCTGATGAGCAGAAGACAGTCCTTGACTTCGGAGAATCTTCCTTCCTTGCCTGCAGCTTTGCAACCAAGTCTGTAAACGCAAAAGGGGCAAGATGCTTAAAACGGGGCTTGGGATCTACGATTTGAGTGTGTGTTGCTGGCTGCGGGCTGGGGGTCTCAGCTGGGGAAGCTCAGGGAGGGTGCAGGCCAGTGCCTCGCCCGTGCTGCTCACTGAAGTGGTGGCATAAAGATGGGCTTCAGCCTGCAGGCTGACACCACGAGGGACAGAGTGAGGTCTGGACTGATCCGGGGCCACTCTGTGCACCTTGGTCTTCTAGAAGCCTCCTCACTAGTACTGGTTTTGACCTTATGTCATTTCTTGCTTTCAACTTGTTTTATTGTCTTTTTTCCTCCCTAAGAAAGTGACAAAGCAAACCTCATGAAAGTGCTGGAGAAAACCAAAATGAGCAAATCATTATTTTGATAGTTTAGCAAGGTTAACTAATGGGCAGTAAGACCCCAAATAGCAAATAACCTCAAGGTACTAGTAATTATGATAACTATATTCACTACTGTTCCTTCAGTCCTGATTGCATGCTGGGCATGTTATACATGACTGTAATCCGGGTGTGACAACCCCATTTGACAGAGGAGGAAACTGGGTGGGGTTCGGGGAACCTGACTGACTTATCCCAAATCCAGGCAGGTGGCAGAGCTCGTTTCACCAAACGCCTGTCCCTGAGCCCTCATACCTGTGAGCACACCTGCTGAAAACAAGTGCTCATCCTGGACGCCCACCCCGACTTCTCCCTCAACCAGGCTTCCTCCCACAAGAGCAGAGGCAACCAGAGAGAGGAGAGGCAGCCAGAACAGGAGAGGGTGATAATCGTCTCAGGATTATTTCACATGCCCTTCCTAAAGGAAGGACAAGAAGAGTTGAGAATATTAATGCCCGCTAACTCCAGTGACATCGAAAGAGAGAATGAGCGAAGTGGACCTAGAAGTAGAGCAGACTAGACCCAGGGCCAGGAGGATTTTATTCTTCGCTGCTCCACTCAGTTGACAGAGCTTTTGTCTGCCCTGTAACGTTGCACCTGAGTGATGTTAGAACTTGATATTATTCTCTTAGTGTGTTCCTCTGATATATAATGTTCCTAGGAGCTCTGCTGGTTCTCTTATTGCTTTGCTTTTCCCAAGTCTTTCTTCTGGCTAAGATGGGTTCTCTAAACGACTGGAGGAAAACACTTGCTCTTTTGTTAACTGTCGGGATGGGGCAACGGGATGGGGCAACGTCTCATCAGCCATTTGAATTTAAAAAGGGCAGACGGGTTAAAAAGGCTTATGTTCCCAAACTCTGCCCAAGGACAATGACAGTGGCCGCATAAAGAACCCACCCATCAAGGAGATCTGCTTCTTTTTTTTTTTTTTTTTTTTTGGTTTGGTGGAAATGCAGGGAAGGAGCCTGGCCTTCTCTGGTCAGTTTGGCTCACCTGCTGTTGCAATAATGCGGACACTCCCCATGTCACACATGCCTCCTATGCCCAGAGGAACAGAGTCCTGGTTCTATTGTGTGGGCTGCGCTGTGAGTTCATTCCTGAGGCTACTACACGCAGCTCGTAGTGTGCAGGTTCGGCTCAGTGCAGATTCTGTCCAGTTGAAAGCTCCCCTGTGCTTGAAGTCTTGACATCTGGGAAAACCAGAAGGGACGCTGGGGGCGCAGTGATGCAGCCCTCACTTTCAGTGGGTGGACACAGGCCCAGCCCTTCCTGTGGGCACAGGGGTCTCCTCCCTCTGCACGGACTCTGACCACCTGCACCAGAGGGACACCTGTGTGCTGGCCGCAGGCGTGGCCCTGGTCTTGTGGGCCTAGGGTGGTGGACAGGTGGCGAGAGGGGCAATTGGGTTTCACTGTAATTGCCTAATACTCGGGCCTCCTTATGGGGTGGATTCGTTGTTTCGCTTTTAATCCCCACTCTCATCTTTTCTTTATTTCAGGACAGGACGCGGGTGGTGTCGCCCATCATCGATGTCATTAACATGGACAACTTCCAGTACGTGGGGGCGTCCGCTGACTTAAAAGGCGGTAGGTGCCACTCGCTGTCCACACTGCCTGCTCGTCCTGTCCACACAGTGTCTGAGCGCTGCTCCCTGTCGGTGTGGGGAGCGACGGCAGCGGCGGCTTCACACCGCCAGCACATGTGCTCCGAGCAGAGAGCATCTGGGTGCCCAACAAGCAGAACCTCATCAAGAGAGCAAAAATCGCCTGCTTCCCTTCGAGAGCTTCCTGTTCTCCCTGCTCCTCCTTATCTCTTTGACCTTCTGTTGCTGTTGTGGCACATGTGACTTCGCACACAGTTTTTATGTCATTTTTAATCAAGGAGGATTAGGCCTTCCCTACTGGGCGTCTGGGATGATGCGACACCAGGGCTGACAGGCAGATTCACACAGCTTGGCTTTGCGGAGCTGAAGGAGCCAGAGCCCGTCTCTGCCTCTTCTCTCTCACCAGCTCTCCTCTGACATCTTGCGTCTCCTGGATGGCAAACCCATCTACCTGTCACTCGTTGGTGCCACTTAGCCCTTTCAGGTCAAGTCACCACTTTCCCTCTGCACCTCAGACACCCCCCCCATCGCCCAGTAAGGAGAGGTGTGCCAGCCTCACAGCGCAGTAACGGGGCAGTGACAGAGCAGCTCCCAACTCCAGGCCACCAGCGAGTGGTCAGTCCTGCTGGCTGAACTATACTTACCTTGGGACACACAAAATTCAGGCAAGATTTATAACAAATGGTGAGAAGGCCTTGGGGCTTCAGAGAAGACAGGTCCTCCGCTACCAGTAGAGCCTAAGCGTTCAAAATATCTTCTTCCCCGGAGGATTTTGTAAGAGCTGAGATTCGATGGGCTGTTTTTCTCCCTCGGCAGTTGCTTCTGTCTGAGCAGATATGGGGACGACGAGATGCTCTGGAATGAGGGGGTACAGGTCTCATGTTTGGTCAGAAGAAGAGGGGGGGGCCAAATTCACTCTATGAGCATTTTATGCAATCCATTTAGAACAGAAAAAATCAAGGGTGATGCTTTTAGCAGATTCTTAAATTCCAATGCTACTTCTCTCTTTGGACCAAATTAGCAAAATAATAAGGGACATTCAAAATTGAAGACAGTCCCTGTCAACTGGTAGGTGAGGCTTTTGCATTCTTTGTTAATAACCGTCTGGACGCCCACTGTTTCTCTGGTGGCTCTTGGTGTGTTGGAAGTGGCTCTCTGCTACAGGGAGAACCCGGCTTCTCACAGGCCCAGTGTGGGGCCTCATCAGTGTCTCTGCGTGTACTTCCCTGCTGCCTGCCCCCCAGCCATGCACTCCCTCTCTGCCTGAGGCTGCAGCGACAGCTGGGCAATCTTTTTGGTCTTCTGCCTCCGGTGGAACCATAAATATGCCAGGCTGTCCCAGCAGACCTGGGCCCCCACCTCCTATACTCTCCTCTTCATGCTGCAGACACTTGGCCGTTGGGGCACACAAACCCCAAATCCAGTCCACGTTGATGAGAAATCCAAACTTAAGACATTGCTGGTAAAAAGCCTGATGGCCAAGAGCTTACGAGGCCCCGAGCTGAAGGGTGGCTGGCCCTGGGTTGGTTAGCTCTGGCCTTCAGTCCCTTGGAAATGTAGCACAATGAGCCACATTGACACGGAGTCTCCTCGCATGTCAGCAGGTGGGGCAGGCTGGCCACCTTGGCTCACTGCAGGGGCCGTTTGCATAAGGGCAAGGCCCGGTGCATGGGTCGGGGCCTGCAATGCCTGAACCCCCAACCCAGAACAAGGCCCACGCTCTGCTGTCCGGAGCAGCCTGTGGATTCTAAAAGGGAATCAGGACAAGTGCCAAATATTCCAGAAATTGAAGCTTGCCTGCCCACTCTGCTGCTGCTTCGGGCTCATTTTCATCCAGAAGTTTTCCCTCTCTCCGTGCCCCATTCCAGTCTTTGCACCTGGAGTATGGTTCCTTTGCAGTCAAGATACTGAAGAGGTCCAGTTAACAGGGAATCTGTAATCTTGTTCCCTCTCCCTTTCCCCTCAGGCAGGCTGGTGGGTTATTTTCACTCCAGTCCTGTTTCTTCTTGCCTCCTTATAGCCCTAGCTGTATGGTGAGTCGTATCATCACACAGACCCCCGTTCTCTTCTCATTGCACACTATTCTTAACGCATCTTAATTTTAGAAACAACTGACCCACATTTTTTGTTTTGGGTAAGCTCTTTGGGAAGAGAAGATTTCAGTGTATTCCCCTCCCCAACACTTCCCCCTCCAGCTTCTCTCTCCCCTCCACATCTTTGTTCTTTGCATTTTTTTTTTCTTGTGTGTGGTTTCCAGTGAGACTTGTGCAAACACCAAATATTTTTAAGCTGTGAGGGACGGCGGTGCTGGGATCCTCCACAGCCAGTTCTCGTCAGCTTTGTGTGTTTCTTTTCTGTGCTTGGCAGGTTTTGACTGGAACTTGGTGTTCAAATGGGATTACATGACACCCGAGCAGAGGAGATCCCGGCAAGGGAACCCTGTCGCCCCCATAAAGTAAGTACCAGGCCTGCTTTGGGGTGCCATTCACAGGTAAGTTCCCAGACCCTGGCCCCAAGTTCCCTAGAGACCTCGTTGAGCTCATCCCCCTCTGCCTCGTCTTAACTCAAGGGGTCACATCTGCCACCAGGTCACAGAATAAAGTGCTCTGAGGTTTCGCTTCCTCCCGCAAAGCGTGACATGTGCATGCAGTATAAAGCCAGCCTGCCATCTGTGTCCCTTCACGTGTGAAAAGGGGCATTTGCTGCAGCATCTGGGGCTCCAAGTTGACCTCAGGGACCAGGAAGGGGGGTGAAGGCCAGGCAGTGTTGAGCCCTCTTCTGTGCCCATCCTGAAGGCGCCCACTCCTCAGCAGGCCTCTGCTCGCCTGTGCCCGCAGGGGAGGCGGTTATCCACACTCAAACCTGGCTTGCCATGGATCCCCATTGTGGGCAGGAGACCCCCTGCAGCCAGTCTTGAGCATGGGCAGTGCTTTATCCTAGATAGGGAAGGTAGAGGTTGCCGCCGACTGCCCACGCCCCAGCGTCTGTCCACACCTGTGGACTTTCCCACTTGGCATTGAATCCTCAAGCCTCTCTCCTGAGCACAAAGAGGCTCGCTGCACATGCTGCTGTAAACCCCTTCCGGTCTGGTGAGGGGAGGACAGAGGAGGGTCCTACTCCATAATAGGATAGTAATAAGGAGGGCACATGTACTGGGCATTTCCTAGGTGTGCAAATGCATTTGCGTGTTACCGTTTGTAATCCTCTGAGGAGCGTTTCCTTAGCGGCAGTGAGCATTCCAGGTCCCGCCAATGTCACTCTCTCCAGGGGAGCCTCAGCCCAGCCCCTTGCTCTCTGGAAGCATCTGGGCAAGTGGGAGGCATCTGAACACAGCAGTGGAAGAGCAAAGAGAGGGCCTCAGAGCCCTGACCCAAGCACAACGGCTGTGCTGGTACATTAGGGTCAGCTTGTAGGGCTGCCTTGGTGGAAGAATGAATGCTGGTGACCTCACCTTAACCTGCAACCTCTCCCTCTCTCTCCTACCCCTTTCTGCCTCCTTAGAACCCCCATGATTGCTGGAGGGTTGTTCGTGATGGATAAGTTCTATTTCGAAGAACTGGGGAAATATGACATGATGATGGATGTATGGGGAGGAGAAAACCTGGGTATGTATGAGCCTTGTGTCTTCACACTCCTGTTTCCAGTTCAGGTGAAGTTGTGGCCTTTCCTGCTCACCAGGAGGGGTACAAGTGAGGTGGAAGCTTTGAAGAGACTGTCAGGCAAGAGTTTGTGATGTCGGGTGCCATTTCGAAGGCATTTTAAAGACACTGGAGCTCATCAGACAAAATGAGTCCTCCTATGAGAATCAGTAACACTTCAAAGTGTCAGCTGGGCATGAAAATGTGCAGACCTAAGGGTGCAAGGTTCTGGGGTACAGATCAAATTCTTGGAGGAAAGACGCTGCCAATACTTTAATGTCATTTGAATCCCAGGTTTGAAACCCATGCTTACAAAAATGGGGGAGCCATTTCAGGCTCTAGGGTTCATGGGTAGCCACATAGAATAGAAAGAGAGTGCTGGAAGGCTCTGGGGTCCACTGGTGATCGTCATGGAAACCAGTTCGGGGGAGGGGCCCAGGCATGAGTCCCTTCTTGACTGTTCTGTGAGTCACCCTAATTTGGTTGGATTTATTTTTTTCTAAATGACCTGTTTAATATAATTTTTACCCAGGTTTAGGGACGACATTATATAGACTTTGGTCTATATTGGTAGCTGCATTGAATTTACTGTATAAAGATGAAAACTTTTGTTTGTGTGGGGTTTATTTTGTTTCACTTGAAGCCTCTCACTTCAGGTGCTTGTGGTTCCGGGCTGGTTCTTCTCAGCTCTTGAAGCCTGTTCACCAGCATTCACCCTTGTGGAGACAGACTCTGGAAGGACAGGAAAAGGAGGGGGGAAATGAGGCCACTGTCCTTTTTTGAAGGTTTTACTTGTGACGGAGACTTTGATGGGTTTTGTTCGTTTGAAAGAAAAGACTAAATGAGCTTGTTATTGTTCTCTCATTTTATGATGTTGATGTGAGCAGTAGCATCTCTGTGGAGCATTTCTCTGCCTCAGCTTCATGTTGAAAGTGTCTTTAGACTTGGTAATTTCACTGGCATGAAAGACCCCGAATCAAGCTCCTTTTGGGCATTTTTTAAGGCTACACTGACAGGCGGGCAGGACTTGGAAGTCTTTGAGGACAAAGGTTTCAGAAGACTCGTTAGCCATCTGGGGAGAATTCTGAGTCACCCTCATTGCAGAGATGTCCCCTGATGGCTCAGTGGAGGTCGGCCAGCCAGGACCCCATAGGATAGCGCATCACCTAGGCGACCATTTCCCAGAAGCATGATGGGGTTTGCAAAGGTGTGTGCGATTTGCTGACAGCACCAATGAGGTGATGACGTGCAGCCAGACTTCCGTGTTACGGTGAAAAAACTGCGTTGTTTAAATACCAAAGGAGGCATTTCACCCAGAGACCAGAGGAAGGGGAGAGAATTTTTTTTAATCACTTGGTTTATTCTTGGGTTGGTCCTGACATTTATGGAGCATAAATGCCTGGACACAGCCTAGCATTTGCTGGCCCCCGCTGGTTCTAGCACGGTCCCTCTCAAGGGAGCCTTCTAGTCTCTTCAGAGGCTGAGCTGGCACAAGGGCTTCAGCAGGATAAAACCTGGTGTGAGCCTCCTTTCTCTGGGTGCTCTGTGCATCCCACCAGCCACTGTCCAGCCTGAGTGGCTTATGTGGGTGTGTGTCAGGGAAGAGGGGTTTGGGGGTGACTGAGGAAATCCAAGCAATCTCCAAATGTGTGTCACCAGTATCTCTAGAGCTCAAGTTCTCCTCGCTAATGATGTAAGTCTAGTACAAGCAATTAAAAAGAAGGGCAGAGAACCTATTAGTAGCTGCTGTAAGGGGCGGGCTCCTGGGGAACATTCCTTGTCCTTTTTGACTAAATGCTAAATGCTCCCAGCATATCATCTCATTTCATGCTTTTTGGAAGTGCCCAGGCCCCCCCAACGTTCTCAGAGCTAGTCGTTAGCAGAGCCAAGATGTGAGCACAAGCTGTCTAATTAAAAAGCCACCAAGTTATATTTGAGTAATCATCCCTCAGTTATAGGGCTCCAGCGAAATCAGAATTGAATGTAACTGTACATGCACTTGGCCTTGAAAATCTCCCACCAAATCTCTGCACAGATCCTTACTGCTTTGCTAGCCTCTCTACACAAATGCTAGGAGGCCTGCTGAGCCCCCAGTTTCGAATTTTCCAATTAGGTAAATTTATATTTAGATTTTAATTCCATAAACACAAGGAATTTCTTATTTTCTTGGAGACTGTACAGTGGACAGCGCAACCCTTCACTGCACTGGTTTGGATGGTTACGACCATGTTTAATACTACGGGAGAATTACAGGCCCGTAACAGCTACACATGTCACTCACTTCTAATGAGTGAGGTGTTTCCTGCACTTGGATTTGCTGGACCTGACATAAAAGTCGCACGCTCCTGCCCTTGATGGGTGCTCAGCCCTCCCACTGTGCAGTCGGGGTCTCTGCAGGACTCAGCCGGCAGTTGATGTGTGGTCTGCAGCAACCCACCTCACTTCTGAGCCATCCCAATGAGCAGCGGTGACTGCTGATGCTGTAGCTTCTGTCTTGCAAAATGATGTAGAGGAAATGCCCTTTTATACAAACCTCATGAAGTCTTTCAGGAAAAAAGTTTGACCTTTTAGATTATTACATCTTGAATTTTCTGTTTAACCTCAATTTCTTGCATCCAGTCGGACCTCTGACTCAGGCAACAGTCGCTCAGAGTGGGTGGCGAGGAGGGCAGGTGCCTGCAGGCCCCAGAAGTCAGCCATGTGTGGGGAGCTTCTTCCAAGTATAGGTGTGTGTATGTGTGTGTGTGCACGCGTGCACACACGCATGCACCACAAGCCCTGCACTTTGCATTTCTTCACTCCTGTGGGTAGAGTCTGTGCTAAAGCAGGTGAGGAGTGACCTTCACCAGGTCCTTTGGTTACTGACTGGCAAGAGGCCACAACACTTTGAGGTATCTGTCTCTTACTCGAGCATCCTTGGTATCTACCCTAATCCATAAATCACCTGCCATGTGGCTTGAGGCCTGCTAATGCACAAGGACAAACCTAATTTTTGTAGTTTAAGGTAAGAGGTTTTTTTTCCTGGGTGGATAAAGCCCAGGGGCATAATCCTGCTCAGTGCATTGGAAGTCACTTTAGAGGAAGATGGTATATGCAGTGGCCTGTTAATCCACTGTTGAAGCTTAACTGTGGGCCATTCCACACCTGGTTCATGGATATTCACACCCCTTCAGGGTTGCTTTTTCTAGCCATGTTGACATAAGCGTGTGACTGCCTGTGATCTTGGAGCTAGTGAAGAATTCAGTGCAAGCATCATCCACCAATGCTGTGATCTTCCAGGAATACACATGATCTCATCCCAGTGATCCTTTATATGCAAAGAGACCCCAGAGTCACTCTTGCTTCTAGTCTGAAATAGTCAGTGCAGCCAAGCTCATGAGCACATCGCCTGCACATTCTTGATGGTGCCACGGGGCCTAGAGACCAGGGTATGTCCGAGTCCCGACGGTGGGAAGTGCAGGGCCATGTACCGGGAAGAAGCGTGTTCCTTATCCACAGCTCCCTTAGCAGTGCGGGGCGCTGCTGTGGGGGGTGGGGGTGGGCATCGCACCCAGCTGGGTGGCAGCTGTTCAGAGCGGCCCCAGGCCCTGCTGGTCACCCCCATCTTGTCCTCCTCAGAGATCTCTTTCCGCGTGTGGCAGTGCGGGGGCAGCCTGGAGATCATCCCCTGCAGCCGCGTGGGACACGTGTTCCGGAAGCAGCACCCCTACACCTTCCCGGGTGGCAGCGGCACTGTCTTTGCCCGGTAAGTGCTTGAGAGGCTGGGTGGGGGACTGACCACCATCCAGGCCAGAGTGGCTCTTGGGCAGCGTGGGGACAGGGTGTCACTTAGCAGTTACAGGGGGACACCGAGCACTCAGTGCCTCACACGGGCTTTTAGCCGAGTGAAAGACGCCGGACTCAGGTGATTGTGCAGCTCCTTAATGGGACAGTCTGAGAGACAAAAGCATGTGGTGGAGAGTGGGCCGGTGGGGGCTGGGGCTGGGGAGGGGCGAGAGGGCCTGCAGAGGACCAAGTCGGGGGCACTTGGGGATGGAGGGAAACTGTCCTGCAGCCTGATATGGGGTGGTCAGATCGAGGCCTCCTGCCTGAGTGAAAGCTCATAGCACTGTCCAGCCCCACGTGTGGGAAAATGTTATTTAAAAGAAGAGAACCGATGCTGCTTTATTATCTTTCAAGTCCAATCTATAAACAATATTAAAGACAAGTTGAAAAGACATCATGAGATACAGATATGACTCATGAAAGATAATAGGTGTGTTTTAGCCAACAAGACGATGTCAAATGAAGAGCTTTCTGAAGAAAAATAGCAAGTTAACAGTCCACGACAATGCATTTTCCCCCAGGGAATTCTTTTAGAGGTTAAGGATAAAATGGAGTACAAATCAGCCAGCCGGGCCACAAGGGGGTGGGGTAGAGAGCCCCCCACGCACCACCACTCCACCCCCCCATTTCCTCTCCCCCCCGCCCCCAAAGCCGAGTAAGATTGTTCCAAACACTCACAAAGGCTGTGAAAAGGTGAAAGGTGGGCCTGTTTGGGGTGATGGGGAGAGGGGAGGGTGCAGGGCAAGCACATGGACAGGTCCTTTGGAGGGGGGGGGGACGCTGGTTTGAGAGCTGCATGGTAGGAAGCGACTTCTGGGAGCCTGGTGCCCTGGGGACCTGGCTAGGTTAGGCGAGTCTGCAGTGTGACCGGAGCCAAGACAACGAGGGACAGACACCGGGAGGCAGACCTGGCCCAGCCTGCCATCATGCCCCTGCAGGTTGTGGGAAACCGGATGTTTTGATGTTGGGGGAAGCTTGAGGGGGCTTAGCAGGTACCCCCTTCTCGTTTAAGCTTTAGAACTGTCTTCTATCTGCTGGGTGGAGGCTGATGATTCAGTGGCACCGGGTTGAATGGAGCCACTGCAGGGTCAGAGGAAGGGGGACTCCTGGGACCTGTCACACACCCCAGGAATTGATGAGGCGCCCCGGAGCAGGGCTGCAGTCGCTCTGCCAGGACCAGGTCCCCGCTGGTGCTGAGGCAGTGACGGGAGACAAGGGTGAGGAATCAGGGGCACTCCCAGCTTCAGGCACATGACCCCACTGATGGGGTGCCCCTGCTGAGATGGGACTGGGTTAGCCTCGGGTGGGAGTGGGCTGGGAGTAGGGAGAATGACTAACGTACCTTTTGTGTGATATTTTTCCAGTTTTATTAAGTACAGATTTCACAATACACAGGCGCTGAGTTTTCAGCTCAGAGAATCTTAAGTTCTGGGAAATTTTAATAGAAGCCAAATATCAAATAATTATTGCTTCAGGACCAAATTACCTTCTCGGAGAAGGATATCCTTTTCCGAACATTGTTGAAATTTCTTTTTTTGCTCCATATTGGAAACAAAAATATTGTCTTATACAATAAGCTCTATAAATATCAAAACGTTTTTCCCCTAAGGCAGCACATGATTCTTTCCAGAAACCTCTGATACAGACATATCAAATATCCCAAGTCAGGGCTGAGTTGGTCTCTACCAGCAAGCAGTGGGATTTCAGAAAAGTGTGTGTTAGAATACATGACACTGTTTTACATTTTTTTTTTTTTAAAGCACTCTTTTTCAGGAGGGAGACTTTTCCATTGTCTGTCTTTTACATTTTATGCCGCAGGAGTGATTTGGAGAGAAAACGGACCCGGGTCTCAGAGTTTGGGCAGCCTAACCTGTCAGGCTGTCAGCAGGCCCTCCCCTGCCCTCTAGCTCAGTCGGTCATCTCAGAGATTTCCGAGGTCCCGGTCCACATATTTTCTCTGGCATGAAATGAATAAGTATTTCGCCATCTAAAATTTGAGACTTAACAAATAGCCAATATTTGTTGTAGTGTTTTATATATTCCAGGCTGTTCTAAGTACTTCACAGATACTAACTTATGTTCTCATAAAACTTTGTGAATTAAATACTATTAATCTCCACTGCAGGGATAAGGGAAACAAAGCACAAAAAGCTTTAGTTCCTTTATGCCAGTTCACAGAATTGGAAAGGGACTGAGTTGGGAGTGGCCTTGGGCAGGCCAGCTCCAGAGCCCATGTCATTACCACAGGTCAGTCTTTTCTTCTTGCATGTCTGAGGTTTCTGGTCTTCAGGAGCAACAGATTCTAGAATAGAAGCTAACATAGCCTGCAGAGGAGGGTCTCGTTTGTGTGAGTTAGGTGGTTGGTGAATGAGTGGTGAATGATGTAATGAGCAAATGGAGCCACAGCTGTGGGGTCCTGCCTTGTTTTGTCACCCCCACATCAGCCACAGGGGCACCCGTCGCATTCGAAAGAGTAAGGTGGTGACACACCTGCAGTTCTTGCATCACCGCTGGTTCCGGCAGCCACCTCCCCACCTCCCTTAAGACCAGTTAAGAGTAAACAGGCGGTTCCTTCCTTTTTTCTTTCTTTTTTTTTTGCACATCACCTTTGCAAGCAGCTTCCCCTAAACCTACTCAGAGAATGTTTGAAGAGTGCTGTGTGTGCTCCAGTGTGCTGATCGGAGTCTACCCAAAGGCCACGAGTAGTGGGGTGGATCTCTCCTCCCAGAAGGAGATTTGATTTTAGGTTCAGCAGATAATGGTGAAACTTTAACACGGTGAGGAACACATCAATAAACTAAAAGAGGAAACCAATGGTTTACACTTACCCTCTTACAAAATGTTTTCTGTTGTTGCCACCAAGGAAGATAATGGACTGGTTTGAATTACACCTTTTCTCTCCTGCCTGCTTCCTGGTAGAGCTGCTTATCTGTCCTGGGTCCCTGGGTTGGAGGGAGCCACAGCAGGGAGAGCCTGGAGAAATAAAGGTCGTGCTCTCTGGGGGCCGCAGTGTCCACAGCACCTAATTGTAGGCCCCTAATATTGGAATGAGCGAATCATAGCTAGCACTGAGGAACCGGAGTTATTTTGGGGTGCTTCCTACACGTCTTTTTCTACTAAGAAGTTAGAAAAAGGTTGCCTTGCATTTAGGAATTAAGAAATAATTTCATCACTTAAAAACTTAAGTGATTTAAAACCACGGTATGATTGAGAATCCTAAAACCTTTATATCATTAGAGCTAAGAGGAGCCTCGGAGGTCATTGAATCAAATCTTTTCATTTTTCTGATGGGGAATCCAAGTCCATAGTTGGAATCCACACAGTCAGCTACAGGCTAAGTCATAGGCTACTTAAAGATCCCAGCATCCCAGTAAGAATATTAGAATATTTCACATCTCTCCTGAGAAATGAAACTCCTGAACCAATCTCCCCAGCACTTTAAATCTTTAGGTGCACATTGTTATGTCTGTGGATCTTTTTTTTTCCCCCAGAAAGAAAGTAAAAGACCCATCTCATCACCAAAGATAGTGCTCTTAAAATTCTGTGACTCAGTCTCTCCCCATGCCCCTTCCTCCCTCGCCACCCCTTCCTTCTCCCTCCGTGCACGTCTGTTCTGTGCTGTTCTCTACTCTCTTTTACTTTCACCTGACAATGTGTCTCATCACTCCCTCCATGGCCGCAGGGAAGGTGCCAATGGCTCAGTGGCTGGAGGGTCTGGGCTGGGTCTCAGCACTTGCCTGCTCCTGGCCCTGTAGTTTTCTGAGTCATTTGCCAGGGCAGATAATGCTGAGGTGAACGTACCTTCACATCTATACTTTCACTCCTAGTTGGTTATTTCCTTGAGGTACCTTTTTAGAAACAGGATCTGATGGGCCCAAGGCTGGTGCCTTCCTGTTGTCTGCTTCTTAAACAGCCCGTAGCAGCAGCCTGTCTTCCGCTTCATGAGAAGGAAAGAAGGTGTCAACATCACTTCATATAAAAGATAAATGCCCCAAGCTGAAATTATTTTAATAACTGTAGCTCATATCATTTGAAGGGCTCCCCATTAAAAGAGCCCTTTCAGGTAAAGAAAATGAATTAGTTTAAAAGACACACATTGGGCCTCCCTGGTGGTGCAGCGGTTAAGTGCTGCACTGTGGAGCTGTTGGCAGCGGTGACATCAGTTCGACGCCCGGCCGGGGAGATCCACGCGGCACGGCAGACCTCCTGCCTCGCCCGCTGCTCCCCTCAGCAGTGTATTTCGGTTGATCTGCCTGTTCTGCTCCCCACCCTCTCACCACCCCACACCTCTGGCCTGTACCCCAGCTTGTATGCATAAATAAATAAATCTTTTTAAAAATTAAAAATAAATAGAAGATACACATTGCTTCCCCCCGTATGCATTTTGGAAGAACAGCACACATTCTGTATGGGCTTCTGGGGGGACTGGCCCTAAGCCTGCTGGGTGAACCTACTTGGCACTGAGTGCAGGGTTAGGGAGCAGAGAGCTCACTGTGCATGCTGCCTCACAGCGCCCTGCAGGGGTGTCGGTGGGGTGAGATGCTGATGCCCGTGTATGCGGCAGCCTTTAATCCAGGCCATCCGTTCAGAAGTAGCTTGTTCCAGGGGCCTTACTTATCATGAATTGTGGTTCTCTGCATGCTGGTGAGCTGTACGCCCATGTTTTCTTGCCTTCTAGAAAAGCCTGCTTTGCCTGTGCCCCTCCGGCACCGTGCAGTGGAGCCCCAGGTGGGGGTCATAAAGCTTCACATCATGATTCCTTGTCCAGGGAACTGTCTCAGCTCAGGTCTGCAGAAAAGAAAGTAGTAACTCTCCTCTGTTCTTAGGTTTTTCCCAGAGCCCTCTAAGTAGTGTTAGAGCCATTGCAAGGAAGGCCGTAGAAACAAGGATTTCTTGGCTCTGTACCCTGGTAACAGCCTTCAGTAGAAATAATACAAGTTACTGCAGAGGAATTTCTTTTGTCCTTTGTGGCCCAATTCCAGTTCTTCTTTAAAATACCTGTCTGTGCTGTAATCTAACTTGAACACAGCGTGTTCTGGTACGGACAAGAAGGTGCATTCTGTTTGTTCTGTAAGCGCAGGCTGAGCTCCAGCCACCCACAGGCACTGGCGGGGCTGCTGCGTGGGATGCCTGCTCTCTGCCCCTCAAGCCGTGTCGCTGCCAGAGCTCCCTGCCCGCCTAGCAGGCCCTTCCCCAGTAGCGCGCCACGCAGGTGCAAACTGGCGTGACAGGAAGAAAGCAAATTGCAGCTCAAGATTTATTTTGTTTCTAGCAACACCCGCCGGGCAGCAGAGGTGTGGATGGATGAATACAAAAATTTCTATTACGCAGCAGTGCCTTCTGCCAGAAACGTTCCATATGGAAAGTGAGTGACCCTTGTGCTCTCTTGTTTGGGGTACTTGTGAGGGAAGAGGGGGATGTGACCAGTTTGTGGCCCAAGAACCATTTCGCGGCCAGAGTAGAGAACACCCATCCAGGTGTCGAAGGGGATGAGCCCTTGATGAAGACCAGGCCGCCGGGCCTGTGTGAGGGGGTGCGTGGGGACCGGAGGGCCCCAGGGGCTGGAGCATGGCCAGTCCGTCTCCGCTGCCTGCCCAACCCTGGCCTCGTCTGCACATTTCCGAGTTTGATACAGAAAGCCCGCCCCTTCCTCCAGTGTGTCTAAGAATATTATTTCCCTCTTCTCCAGTATTCAGAGCCGATTGGAGCTTCGGAAGAAACTGAGCTGCAAGCCTTTCAAATGGTACCTTGAGAATGTCTATCCAGAGTTAAGGTAAGACACCGACGTCTGGGGAGCTGACTTCTGTAGGGCTTAGAAGTGACATGTCAGGAGTGACGAGTGTGGCCTCAAGAGGCGAAGTGAAGGTTCATTGCACTTGGGGCAAGAGGAAGGAACTGGGCTCCCAGTGAGAGCTATGTGTCCTTGCCCCCCAGCTGTCCTCAAGGACCCCGAGAACCTGCTCCCTGAACTATGGCCTCTGCCCTCTCTCTCCTGATGAGTTTCTTCCTGGGCCTGGAGATGGCCCCCGAGATTGGCTGGTGTCACTTGTTACCTGTTGATAGGACAGTCCTGTGTGCCCCTTTGCTCTTGCTGTTACAGTGGTTGGCAGGTGACAGCATCAGACAGAGTAACAGTTTCACTCTGAAGTCACCTTTGATTTGGGGCGACGTTGGACCCCAGACCACTTAAGATCACATCACAAACATTCAGCATCAGACCAGCAGCTTCCCCCATCCATGCTGGGCCCGGGAGACACCAGCTCAGCTTTTGTACCGTCAGAAACAATTTCTGCCATTTGCTGGTCCTGCCTATGAGCCAGGTACTGTGCTAAATGCTGCAGTGAAGCATAGCACTTGGAACAGACCTGTTTAGTAGGGAACGTGCGGAAAAGGGGTGCGGGGCCCATAGAGTCTGAAAGACCTTTCCACGCGTGGCAAGCATGGGGCTCGGATTCGGGTCTAACCCTAAAGCGTGGTGCTCCCGCCCATGTGCTCTGTGAGTTTGTGGCCCCTGACACGCCCACTTGGGTTCCCCACTATGAGGGAAAGTCATTTCTCAGGCTTTGAAAGTTCAATAGATCTGACCCCATTAATTGCTTTCCTAAGTGACTTCTAACAGTGTAGACATTTTTCCTTCCCAGAAAAATTCCCCTCATTCAAAATAGGAAGAATACTTCTCCACTTCATTCTTCAGTTAGGGCTAGAAACCCCGAAGCTCAGAGACTCCCCACCTCTCTCACATCCGTGCAGGAGCGGGTGTGAGGCCTGCGGCGGCCTTTCTCTCCTGCGCCTGCTGCTTGAGAGGAAACCACTTAACAAAGGGGTGAGTGGTGAGAGCTGATGCTGCGGACCTGAGCAAGTGATTCTCGTGTTGCTTTCCAGGGTCCCCGATCATCAGGACATAGCTTTTGGGGCCTTGCAGCAGGGAACCAACTGCCTCGACACTTTGGGACATTTTGCTGACGGTGTTGTTGGAGTCTACGAGTGTCACAATGCCGGGGGTAACCAGGTATGTGCATGGGGTGACCCTGAGCACCTGGAGGCCGGAGGGAACAGGGAAAGGATCCTGAGGTCCCGCCGCGTCTCTCCTGTGTCAGAGACCACAGGGAGGACGTCTGGCTCCTGCAAGTCATATTCATAGCCTCTTGCGGGTGGGGGGGGCGGGGGGAGTCCCAGACCTGACTGGCACGGGGAGCCGGTCATCAGCCTCGGCAGGCTCCGCTGTGGTGAGGACACCCGGGCTCACGCTGACCTCCAGCGTCCATTGCCAAGTCACAGCCGCAGGCCGGTGCCCTGGGTCTTGTCCTTCTCGTCGTCTTGCTGCCGCCACCATCTTCCCCGCGGGGTGTGTGACCCCCCCGCCCCGAGTGCCAGCTCTGTGTCTGTGGCCGCAGCCCGTCCCTGAATGAACTTGTAAACGCCTGCCCGTGTCCCCCTCGTGGGCGCCTCACCACCGCGCCTGTGGCCTCTGCTCTCCATCGTTGTTCCTGCCTGTTAGAATGATGACAGCTGAGCTATACAATAGTAACAATTACGTGCTTCAGCACGACAAACAAACCTGTTCCTAGAGGTGTGTGTGAAAACCCACTGCCTTCTGTCTTCATTAAAAGAGAGGTAAATGAAGGTTCGATAGGCTTAATGGTGGCCTGCGTGTTCCGGAGGACAGTGATCCAGAAGGCGGTACTCCTATGAGATGATAATAGGAATTTGGGTACATGTGGGCTTTGTACATGAGAAAGACTGGGCAATGCCGTGTACTCTGCTCTCTTTTAAAGCATGACTGACTCTCAGAGGGCCTGCAGTTTAAAAAAAAGAAAAAAAAAGACAATTTAGCTGTTTTCCAGATGTAATGGTTGCAGAACCTTCTTTAAATGGACCTATTGTTAAAAGAGGGTCCTGCCTTCATGTAAAGTTGACCGGTGCAGACGCTCACGAGGTGTGCCCGGCGGACTGCGGCCCCCCGGTGCTCTCCTTGCCTCGCTGGGCGATACAGAGGCCAAGGTTACCTGGGATGGCCCCCATTAGACAAGTGGGGGTGTCCCACCCCACTGGGCGCAGTGTCCTGGCCCCTCCCCAGCCAACACCCACCTGTCACTCCCAGGCGCCTGGGCTTTCGGGCCTCTGGCCTTGTCTTCCGACTCCGGGGATGCTCCCGGGGCGGCTTCACGCTCTGAGTGACTCACAGAAGCCCTGGCAAAGTCTTGGTTTGTGAATTTTAAATATTTAACCCTATGACTCATGGATCCACAAGTGGCAGGAATGGGCCTGGAAGGAGGAGCTCGTAAAGAGGGAAGGAAAGAGGGAAGAAGTGCGATAGAGGAAGGAAGAGCAGAGGAAGCCAAGAGCCAGACAGTGTTTGTGGGATCAGGAGAGGAGAGAAGGGGCCCTCCCACCGCCCGCCTTTCTGTCTTGTCAGCCTGAAGAGACAGGACTGTGTGTGCAGAGTGCTCCGCTCCTGCTCTTGCCCTCTTTGCTGTCATGAAATCGTGACTATGCTCACACCGGAGTTTTGCTTCTCTTCTCAGCAAATATCGGCTCCATTCCTGCTGCGCCCAGAACTATAACAGGCCTTTGGGGGTCACCGTGCTGGGCAGTGGTGCCCTGCTTGCTCTCAGCACTTCCCGGGGCTGCACCTCGAGTAGCCCCAAGAACTTTCAGAAGCACTGATGCCGGGTCCCCTGCCCAGACAGCCCAATTTCATTTGTCTGGGGTCAGAGCATCAGCAGCTTCCAAATGAGCAACTGAGCGGAGAGGAGGTGCGGCGGGAGGGGCATGGCAGCAGGTGGCAGCAGGCCGCAGGCAACCTGGCGTGCGCTCTCCCAGCTCCTGGGCTCACCCGCCAGCCTTGCCGGAGGGCCCCAGCTGCATTCCAGATCAGCTCTGTCCAACAGTACTTTATGTTAAGGAGAATGTTCTAGATCCGCACCATCGAGGATGGAGCCACCAGCAACGCGTGGCTGCCGAGCGCTCAGCATGTGGCTGGTGTGACTGCGGATGTAGTTACTGCTTGGCGGCTGCTGGGCGGGTGTTGGAGACCTCAGTGCTGGGGGGCCAGGCGGCCCGGGCTCGTGCTCACGCCCACAGATGTTCCAGCTGTCCCCCCCGCCCGGGCCGATGGAAAGTGGCACTGGCGGGAGTCATGTGCTGCGGGATGGAAACCCAGAGGGTGAATGCCATGTCCTGGCTGAAACCAGGCCCCCGACTCTGGAAGGGTGCGCCTGGGGATGTGGTGTCTGCGCCTCAGCAGACACACAGGAAATGGGAAAATTCACAGCGGTGCTTTAGAAGAGTGGCAGCTCATAAAGGCATTTCTTAAATATTTATGAACTTTCTTACAAATTCAGTTCATTGAAATGCAACAGAAGAACAAAGTGGCAAATAGCTCGGTTGTTTGCATAGCTGAATTAGTTGTTCTGGAATTCAGTGTAAAGTCTGCTATAAAATAATTAAGCACACAATAGCAAGAAGTTGTAGAAACATTCAGACGTGAGCTTTGACTCAGTCTCTGCAAACTTTCCAGCACCTCCTTGCAAGCACACGCTGGACCATTTCTCCATCCCGCGCTGTCGCCGCCCCCTCCTCTTACCCTTGAGGGGGTGCTTTGTGGTGGGCGTGGTGGAGGTGTGAAGGTGTCGTGATCTCAATGAGTGAAAGGGTTCTGGACACACTTCTTCTGGGATCTGTGCACCCCAGTGCCATCCTAAAGTGGGGTGACAGGGAGTGTCTGCTGGTGCTTTGGAAGCAACTCTGGGAGTGACTGCAGCCGCGGCCAGCGGCCAGTCGTCCCCAGGTGCTCCGTGGCGCTCAGTGCCAAGCCGCCGTATGTCACAAATGGGGACAGGCAGCAGGCGCTGAATCGGGCCACGCGACAGGAACACACCAAGCAGGTGCCTCTCCCTGGGGCTTTCAGAGCCTTTCACGGCCTGTGGATTTGCCAGAGAGAAGCGTGGCCCAGGGTGCTGGCCAGATCTGTGTGACCTGGAACCAGCTTTTCACGGGATTCCTCAGAGCACCTTCGAGAAACACTAAGAAGCGAGAACACTGAGGCCCAGGAAGATGCGGGGACGGCCCGCGTCTCACTCCAGGTCGGGGGAAAGGGAAGCCTGCAGACAGGCTGAGGGGCACTGCCAGCCCCGACAGACCACTGGGCCCTGCGCGTGCCCCCCGGGGCTGGACACCACCGTGACCTGGGGCCTCAGCAGTGAGGCATCTTCAAAAGATGATTCTTCTTTCCTCTGACCCTGAGAGCAGAGAAGAAAAGTTTCCTCTCTGCACTTCACTGTGCCCCAAGACACATAATACACTTATTCTTGTGTCCGCCATTCTCTCCCCTGGAGAGAGGGCCCCTGGGGCAGGGCCTTGCCCGTCTGTGCCCTGCACATGTGCCCAACCCTGCGAGAGCACCAAGTCCTTATAGGGGTGCAGTGGACACTCACAGGTGGGGGTGCGGACAGCTTTGCTGGGGATATGCAGAAGGGTGCCCAGGACGTGGAGGTGGGGTATCCCTGTGGGATTCTCAGCTGCTCGGGACCTCTGCTTCTGATCTGGAGGGCTCGCTTGACTGGGCCTTGCCTGAAGGGTCCAAGTTCTACAGCGAGAGTCAGAAGCCTCCCTTCCAGTCCCAGCTGTACCCCTGCCCAGAGCAGGTGTCCTGGCGCCCTCACCTGTCCTCTGCGTTCTCCTGCTTCCTGCTTCGTGTTCAGAATTAGTGGTTGTGCTCTCAACGCTGTCTTAGCCATTCAGGGTGTGTGCTTGTTTCAAAATCTTCTTTGAGTTATCTTAGCACTCTGTGGCTCAGTTTTCTCATCTATAAAATGGAAATAATAATAGCCTCTCGTGGTGCTATTGTATAAAGGGCCTAAAGTAGCGCTGAGCACAGAAAAGGCACCCGTCAGTGTTAGCTGTGTGCTGTGTGTGTATAACTACCCAGATGCCTTCCTAGGGGTCTCACAGAACGGTCAGAGCATCAGTGGATCCATGTTGTGTTTGATTATGAGGCTGTACACTAGATGCTTTGCTGAAGTAGCCAACATTGCAATCCACATCCACAAATGCCTTTTCTGTGCTCTGCTGGAATGGCAGGGTCATTCCAAAACAAGGTGGGAGGAGAAGTTGACCCTGAACTCTCCACCTCATGGGCAAGCAAACTTGAGCTGTCCTGTGTACAGCTCAACTCAATTATGGAAAAATGGGCTTGATGTTCTGCATTTGCATTTGGAACCAAAATCGTTAAGTGTTAGTCACTTGGGTCCGCAGAGCACTTTTGAATGTCAGTTGGTCAACATAGTATAGTGCTCAGCTGCGCACCCCCAACCATAGATTCCCTCACAGACACAAGGTCATTGGTTCTGACTTGGCTCGGAGGTCCTGGTCTCAGTTGCCCGGTGTGGCCCAGTTTTTCCCTTTGGGGAGTAGTTATCCATTGCTTCGACTTCTCACCCTGCACGCGGCGCCTCCGTCTGCTCTTGTGTTCCAGGAGTGGGCCCTGACGAAGGAGAAGTCGGTGAAGCACATGGACTTGTGCCTGACCGTGGTGGAGCGGGCGCCCGGCTCACTGATCAAGCTGCAGGGCTGCCGAGAAAACGACAGCAGACAGGTAGGTCCTCGGGCCCGAGAGCCCGGGGCCGCTGTACCCAGGCTGGCCTGTGCTCCGATTGGTCAGCTCTGTTTGGGCCTCGCCTGGTAACCCGGCTGAGGACAGCGATTGTCTTTTGTGACTGTTCAGCTCCCAAAAGGTTTGTGAAGACCAGCTCTGAGCAGGGCACTGGGGTGGGGGCTACAGGCCATTTCCCCCTCCCAGTGGGTGCCAGGCAGGCAGTGTTGGTGGTCCCTTTTCTGGAAGCTTATTGATAGCAGCCCTTATGCCCAGCACCCGTTACATTGAAATGTTTGGTGATGTCGGTGAATACCAGAAAGTGGGGGATACCGGGGACGGGTGCCGTGTGTCTAGTGCTGGACACTGAAGTTGGAACCCCATAACTCCATCTTGTCACACCCCTTGCCTGTGGAGGCACAGACATCAGGCCCAGGAGCAGGAAGGGGCCACAGCAAAGCAAGGCCCAAGGCCCACAGCTTCTCTGTAGCAAAGAGCAGGTCATCCCTTGGCTCAGCCTGGGAAGTTGCCAGCCTGACCGAGGACAAGTCCTGCTTTAAAGCTTTCTGGAAAAAGACAAGTGTCTGGTTTGGTGCTGGGTATCTCCTTTGCAGGGCTCTGCTCATTTTCCGTAGTCCCCAAATGCCCGTCTGTGCTGATGGTGCAGTCTCATGACTGTGCCCCCTTCGTGGGTGAGAGTGACTGGGAAACGAGGAGGCTGCTTCCCCTGGGCCCAGGCCACCTGCCAGTCAGGCAAGGGATGAGCCCGTAGTAGCCACTTCTTGCTTAGGCCCCCTCAGCAGTTCCCGCGGATGCAGGGGGCAGGGGTGTCTGGAGATGCACAGGAGAGATCTAGTAACGACGTTTTCTGGTCTCTCAACCTTTTTAAAAAACAACTAGACGCTGAATTTCAAGCGCCATGACTGATACCCCTTAAAGACTCATGTCATGAGATGGAAAAAGACTTGCCAGCATAGGCTTTTCTAGATGGGTGGTGTTTATTAGTGAGGATCTGTTCTTTATTAACCCCAAGACTTAGCCCGTTAGAGAGGGGTGTGGAGGTCACCCCTTGCCTCAGAAACCTGCGCCCTTCACCATGGGCCTCAGACCACTGGAAGAAAGCCGCCTAAGCTGCCTTCCAGAGACTGAAGAGGGGGGTGGTTATTTTTTGCTAGGCGTTCCATTTAGCTGATGCTTTGATACATGACAAGCAGAGCCCCTCCGGAGAATGGAATCAGATTCCATTCATGCCACATTCTTTGTCAAGCTGATTCCTGGCCACTCAGAGTGATACTTGGATGCTGGCAGCCACATACACACTTTACATGACAATGGAGGAAAACAGCATGAAGAATGACTGACAGGAAAGAGGGAGTCAGAAATGAAGAAGGGAATGATGGGCAGGTAGCGATGGCCTACCCAGGCTCATCTGATTGGGCTGAATTGCACTGTTGGCACAAACTCCAGTTAGCAGGCCAGAGTAAAGTACCACAATGTCCTTATGAGAGCATCCTCTCAGTGATCCTGTGTAGAAGGTTGGCTCCCAGGGGCACTAGGCTCCTCTCTGCTGGCTCTGCCTCCCACCCCACCTCATTCGTCTGCCCTTTGAGAAAAGGCTCCTTGGCTAATTTTGTCTTGAAACGGCATAGCCTTGCCAGTTGGAATATTTGGTTTCCAGGCACGTCTGCGTGTCCATGTTATGTGTGCATTTGCAGAGTCAAAGGGGAAAGGGAGGCAAGAGTAAGAAAATTTAATTCCACAGTGTCAAAAGGATTTGCAGAAATACTTACGAAAAGGAGCTTTAGTGCACACAGTGTAAAAAATTAATTAGAATCACAGACTCCATTAATGAAAGGAGAGCTTTGGGGAGAAAAATGTGTTAAGTATTTTTTTAAGAATGAAGATTTTTACATAGGGGTAAACAACAGGATGAGAGGGTCTCAGATTTCTTTCAGGTTGGGTTTTAGACATTGTTTTTTTGGCCTGGTTGGTTGGGTGATAGGTGAGTTGAGTTGGTTGCTGGGTTCATTAGTGATTGAGTTTGGTTAGTTGAGTTTGGTTGGTTGATTGGAGGTTGAATTTGGTTGGTTGATTGGGGATTGAGTTTGGTTGATTGGCTGGTTGGTTGGTTGAGTCTGGTTGGTTAGTTTAGTTTCATTGGGGTTCACACGTATGCACACTTTAGTAGGAAGACTGTACTTCGCAAGAGTCATGTTTAGAACTCAACAAATACCTGGCCCCTGCCTTGCACAGCACTGGGAGACTCGGGGGTGACAGGCAGGTTTCTCACACCTACCAAAGAACCCACAGAAGGCACAATATAGAAAGAGGCTTTTCAACATGATGCTCTGCCCACAGAAGGCACAATATAGAAATAGGCTTTTCAACATGATGCTCTGTCCATATAAGCATATCTTCCCCTATATTCTGACCTGACGTTTCCTCTGGTTCAACTGAGCACACGACCTCAGTGGGAGAGTGGCGATGCCCACACCACGGGCTTGGACCAGGGTTGCCTCCAGATGCTGGGGCCAGCCTTAGGGCCTCTTAGGGCTGGCTCAGCTTCCTGTGACTCCTTTATTGGGGTGAAATATCATTAGCGGAGGCTCTCTTCCCAGGAAATTCCCTCCCCCTTCATCACTGAGGACAGTTAATTAGGACACTTGGACTTGGCTGAGGGGACACCCAAAGGGACATGAGATGGTGGAAGTGACTCTCCCATAGGGCCCAGAAGCAAGTTCAGGCCGCAAACCAAGACAGAACACGGGTTTCTTTACTGGGCCCTCAGCACATCTATGGCTGAATTGTCTTGGGGCTGTTACCATCTCCTAGCCCTTGTTCTCGGAGACCAGAAAAAAGGCTTGTTTTTAATGCTGCCAAAGGACCCTGGAAACGGACTGTATTGTACTCATTTGTGCTCCCACTCTACTGTGTCTTGCAGAAATGGGAGCAGATCGAGGGCAACTCGAAGCTGCGGCACGTGGGCAGCAATCTGTGCCTGGACAGCCGCACGGCCAAGGCCGGGGGCCTGAGCGTGGAGGTCTGCGGCCCTGCCCTGTCCCAGCAGTGGAAGTTCTCGCTAAACCTGCAGCAGTAGGGGAGCCGGGAGCCCAGGCGTCCTTCGCCCGCACCATCCGACTGAGTTTGATGATCACGTTCTTGATTATGTTTCTTAAACTTTCCGCGAAACTATATACCTCAGTATTCCATCATGGTCTGAAAGTCGGAGAACTTCAGCAAGGCACGGGGGACCGGGTGGACCCAGCGGAGGCGAAAAAAGAGAACTCTTCCTCCTCTCACAGGATGCAGCCAGCACCCCCTTCCGGAGGCCACGCCGCCCCCTTCCTTCCCAGCTTCCGCCGAGCAGCTCCCCCAGCGACAGCAGCAAAAGGGAGAGTGGGACCCAAGGCCTGCAGGGTGGAGCGGGGGAGGGAGGCCAGGGCGTGGCTGCCGTCTCACAGCGAGGAGAACTCTTTCCAAATCTCCATTTTTGATCCCATGGAGACCACGTGTGGTTTCCGCAGAATGGAATCATGTCACTGTTCGCAGGTTTATGTTGTGTCCCCTCTCCCCGCTCCTCTGTTCCCAACTGTCTTCCCAGCACAGAGCCCTCTTCCACATGATGTACTTGCTATATTTGAATATGAACTTTTCTATGGTGGGACACTAAATATAAATATATATACAAAGAGAGAATGTACGGTCAGTTCCCTATGGTTTCTGTAGGTCACCCTCATCTTGTAAATTCCCCACAGAGCAGTTTGCAGCCGTGAGGAGGGAGTGGAACGCTTCCGGGTCAGGCTCTCCCAGAGGACGTGGCTTCCTTTGCGCGCTGGAGCCTTATCTGTGAGTAGGTGCTACTGTGGCCAGCCGGGGCCTCGACAAGCTGGCCCCGGAGGCTGGCCCTGCCCGGCGCACCGGACTGCCACCCTCAGGCCTGGGCATCTGTTCGGCTTCAGCTTGGGGAGTCGCTGCTGCGTGTTGAAATCTACTTTCTGTGCCCTTGGTGTCTGTAAACCTGGTTGGGTTACTTATTTTGACATATGTTGCTTTGGTCTTTTTCAATTCAGTTTCTTTTCTCTAAAGAAAAAGAAAACCAATCCCACAGCTCCCGTGAGAGTCACAGGCCAGCTCTGGGCTCCCCAGGGGCCGGCAGGGCTGTCTCCAGGCCCTGGACCCTGGCCTGCCCTCTCAGGCCCAGGTGATGGTCTCAGGGTCAAGAATAGGAAGGCTGGAAACCCACAGCACCTGGTCATTGAGGTTTCAGGGCACGAATCAGAAGCCTTGTGGTTTAGGAAGCAGGTGTCAGTATAAACCGTGAGACAGTTAAGAACCAAATACAGTGATGGGAAGAGATGCTGGGTGTCTTAGCTCGGTGCCATGAGCAGCCTGCAGAGCCTGCCTGCCTTGGCTGTGACCCCACGTGCGACGGCGGGCCAGCCCCAGCCCCTCAGAGCAGCGCACTGGTCCTCAAGTCGCTGCCCTCCGTCTGTGCTCCTCCCTCAGCCTCAACGAGGGGCTACGTGCTGCTCCATAAACGCACATCTCCAGCCCCTTCGTGGGGGACTGAGAGGTCACAAAGTGAGAAATGACCTCAGAAGATTCTGGGTTGGCACTTCTGAGTGCCTGCCTGCTCTTCTAGGAGAGGGGCGCTGCCACAAGCTCACCTGTGTGACCTCTGACCGTGGCTCGGCGTGCGGCGTGGCTGGTGACCAGCCCGCGTCCCCGCCCTTCATGGCCTTGCCCAGTGATCAGGTGTGTTGGCAGTGGACAGAGAAGCTGTAGCCGGATGAGCTCTGCACACTTCTCGCTTAGGGGCTGATCTTGATCCAGGAGACTCCTGGGAGAGCCCTCGGTACCTGTGTGGGGCTGCGGGTCACTGGTGGGAGCCAGTCACGGGGCAGGCTCCCTCAGCCTGAGCACCCGGTTCCCTGGTCAGCCCGTCACTGGGGCTTCTGCTGTGTTAGAGAGAAAACAGCCCGGGGATACAAGCATGTTTGGCTTTGGTGTAAAACAAGTTTTAACCCGGTTCTTGACGAATCCTTTGCCCACTCACTTCCACCGGGCCTGAAGTCTTACCAACCTTTGTACGATCGGGACAGGGTTCCCAGTCCTTAGGGGGCAGCACTTGAGGTGGTACGGGCCGGGGGGTGGGGATCGGCTGGGCGGCCCCCTCCGGGCAAGCTATGTTTACATGACACGGTGTGCCAAAGTGACTTGCTGTGGTTGCGTTATTTTTTAGTCATCGGGACGATCCCATCCTCCCGCTCCCGTTTTTACAAGATGCTTTCCTAAGAACCCTTTGAGCAAAGAGTGGTGAAGTCAGCTGTCTTCTCTGTGGTGGTCTTATGTCTTTATCATAAAAGCTACAATGACAGTCTCTGTGAGTATGTTTTGCAAATTCAAAATATAGTTTGGTAATTTTTTTTCCAGTTGATTTTTAAAAAGAACTGCTGTACAGAGCTTGTACTTTGTCCATTTTATAGATGGAAACCATCCTTGAAAATTGTTTAACTTAAATAAAGAGAAGATACTTTATAGATAAAGCTCTTGGTGGCGGCTGTTGTCATTCCCGGCCCTGACAGGATGGATGTGCCTGGAGTTTGAGGACGGGGATTGCGTTCTAGCTGCTCCATTACGATCTCTTATCACACTTCTAAAATGCATTCACCTTTTACTGCTGTGCCCTTTGGTGGTTTATTCTTATTTGTAATAATAATTGTTATCGTTGGTGGAGTGTTTATGACATGCTGGGCTTGGAGCCAGACCCTTAAATACATTCTCATTGTCTCCTCACAGTAGCCTGTGAGGTAGCATTATGGACTGCATTTTACAGCTGGCTGGGGAAGCTGCTGCTTGAAGCCTAATCCCGCTCAAGGTCAGGGGCTGGCCTTGAGCAGGCACTGTAGGTACTCACCTGGAGCTGACCCTGAGCCTGTGCTCCAGACACGAGTGAGAAGAGGGGAAGGGGGCAAATACAGCCTCTAAAGTACGTGCATCTATATGCCTGTTTGCCAGCTATCTGGGGCCCCCAGTTCCATCAGAGGCTGCTGTGGCGCCTCCCTCTCCTCCGTGGCCTCTGGAAATCCCTCTGAACAAACCACAGGTGTGTTGTGGAAACACAGCATGGACCAATTATTTGCTTAGCAGTTTGGCTTGAGGGGAAGAACTGGCCAATATCTTGAACCTTCTGGAAGCCACATTTATGTTTCCTCTTTCTCGATTATTTGAGACAACCAAAAATTTGCCTTTCTTGCCATCTCTGAATCAAAAAACAGCTGTGGGCACCATGATGGTGGTACCCTTGCTTTGACAACAGGGAGAAGTGTACTCATCCTGCAAGTCCCTACTGAGAGACTGTTGCTTTGAGACCTCAAATGGGGAAGAAACATGTTAAGGTCAAGAAAAAAAACAGAGGACAAGTCAAGTGTGCCGCAGGCTCAGCCCAGGGCGTGTGGGGATGCAGTTGGGTTAGTGGTGGGGTCAGACGGGACCCTGAAGACTCGGAAGAATTCAGGCCAAGTCTGCGGGAGGGAAGTATACGAGCTCTCCACTGGAGCAGACAGGTCGGATTTTGCCAAATTTTTCAGAATAAAATGCTTAATCCACCTCAGTTCTTTGATCTAAAAAGTATTGTCAGAAAAAAATAACATCTCTGCTCACGCTCTGGTTCAAGGACTGACTTAGAGGAAAAAAAGAAAATTCTGTTCCTAGATGCCCTTACATATTCCTGAACGATTTATTAGTCACCTACTATGTATGTGTTTGATTTTGTTTTATGTTTACTGCAGATGACACATAGCATGTGTTTCCAGAAGACTTTGTATTCGTAGGGTCCCAAAGGAGTGATAAGATGTTCACTCAGCAGCTCCTTCCTGAGCACCTGCGGCCCAGCCCTAGGCGCTGAGGGAGACAGCTTCAGAGGAGGCCCTGGCGAGCCACACTTAGGGGAGCCAGACTTTGAGTGCATTGTGAGAATGAAGACACAGTCTCAGAAAGGCGCTGGCCTCCTGAAGGTGGTGTGACGGACGCTTGGGGTCACCATCCGAGGACCAAGCTGTGACCATTCCCAGTGTCCTATGCAGGCTCACTGCCGACTTCCAGAAAGTACTGTCCATGTTGCTCTTGAATTGAGATTTCTCTTCTGGAGCATTTTCAGTTATCCAACAAAATGCAGTTTAAATTAAAAGAGACATTTACTATCTTGTATAACAAGAAATCTAAACATGACCGAGTTCCAGGTCTTTATTGAGGGTTTGATGCTGTGAATAAATTGCTTTCTGCCCAGCAAGGGGCATGAAAACACCAAGTGGGAAAAAAAAAGAAAAGAGAACACCAAGTGAAAGTGGTTTCCTTCCTTCTTTCCCTCCTCCCCTCCTCCCCTCCTCCCTCCTCCC